>JACEVL010000771.1:425000-557500 GCA_020284085.1 Aporrectodea caliginosa
CTTCTTCTTCTTCTTCTTCTTCTTCTTCTTCTTCTTCTTCTTCTTCTTCTTCTTCTTCTTCTTCTTCTTCTTCTTCTTCTTCTTCTTCTTCTTCTTCTTCTTCTTCGCAATTCTTCTTCTTCTTCTTCTTCTTCTTCTTCTTCTTCTTCTTCTTCGCAATTCTTCTTCTTCTTCTTCTTCTTCTTCTTCTTCTTCTTCTTCTTCTTCTTCTTCTTCTTCTTCTTCTTCTTCTTCTTCTTCTTCTTCTTCGCATTCTTCTTCTTCTTCTTCTTCTTCTTCTTCTTCTTCGCATTCTTCTTCTTCTTCTTCTTCGCATTCTTCTTCTTCGCATTCTTCTTCTTCGCATTCTTCTTCGCATTCTTCGCATTCTTCTTCTTCTTCTTCTTCTTCTTCTTCTTCTTCTTCTTCTTCTTCTTCTTCTTCTTCTTCTTCTTCTTCTTCTTCTTCTTCTTCTTCTTCTTCTTCTTCTTCTTCTTCTTCTTCTTCTTCTTCTTCTTCTTCTTCTTCTTCTTCTTCTTCTTCTTCTTCTTCTTCTTCTTCTTCTTCTTCTTCTTCTTCTTCTTCTTCTTCTTCTTCTTCTTCTTCTTCTTCTTCTTCTTCTTCTTCTTCTTCTTCTTCTTCTTCTTCTTCTTCTTCTTCTTCTTCTTCTTCTTCTTCTTCTTCTTCTTCTTCTTCTTCTTCTTCTTCTTCTTCTTCTTCTTCTTCTTCTTCTTCTTCTTCTTCTTCTTCTTCTTCTTCTTCTTCTTCGCATTCTTCTTCTTCTTCTTCGCATTCTTCTTCTTCTTCTTCTTCTTCTTCTTCTTCTTCTTCTTCTTCTTCTTCTTCATTCTTCTTCTTCTTCTTCTTCTTCTTCTTCTTCGCATTCTTCTTCTTCTTCTTCTTCTTCTTCTTCTTCGCATTCTTCTTCTTCGCATTCTTCTTCTTCTTCTTCTTCTTCTTCTTCTTCTTCTTCTTCTTCTTCTTCTTCTTCTTCGCATTCTTCTTCTTCGCATTCTTCTTCTTCTTCGCATTCTTCTTCTTCTTCTTCTTCTTCTTCTTCTTCTTCTTCTTCTTCTTCTTCTTCTTCTTCTTCTTCTTCTTCTTCTTCTTCTTCTTCTTCTTCTTCTTCTTCTTCTTCTTCTTCTTCTTCTTCTTCTTCGCATTCTTCTTCTTCGCATTCTTCTTCTTCTTCTTCTTCATTCTTCTTCTTCTTCTTCTTCTTCTTCTTCTTCTTCTTCTTCTTCTTCTTCTTCTTCTTCTTCTTCTTCTTCTTCTTCTTCTTCTTCTTCTTCTTCTTCTTCTTCTTCTTCTTCTTTCTTCTTCTTCTTCTTCTTCTTCTTCTTCTTCTTCGCATTCTTCTTCTTCTTCTTCTTCTTCTTCTTCTTCTTCTTCTTCTTCTTCTTCTTCTTCTTCTTCTTCTTCTTCTTCTTCGCAATTCTTCTTCTTCTTCGCAATTCTTCTTCTTCTTCTTCTTCTTCTTCTTCTTCTTCTTCTTCTTCTTCTTCTTCTTCTTCTTCTTCTTCTTCTTCTTCTTCTTCTTCGCATTCTTCTTCGCATTCTTCTTCTTCTTCTTCTTCTTCTTCTTCTTCTTCTTCTTCTTCTTCTTCTTCTTCTTCTTCTTCTTCTTCGCATTCTTCTTCGCATTCTTCTTCTTCTTCTTCTTCTTCGCATTCTTCTTCTTCGCATTCTTCTTCTTCTTCTTCGCATTCTTCTTCTTCGCATTCTTCTTCGCATTCTTCTTCTTCGCATTCTTCTTCTTCGCATTCTTCTTCTTCTTCGCATTCTTCTTCTTCTTCTTCTTCTTCTTCTTCTTCTTCTTCTTCTTCTTCTTCTTCTTCTTCTTCTTCTTCTTCTTCTTCTTCTTCTTCTTCTTCTTCTTCTTCTTCTTCTTCTTCTTCTTCTTCTTCTTCTTCTTCTTCTTCTTCTTCTTCTTCTTCTTCTTCAACAAACAGTCTATCAGAATGTCTTGTCACGAGATCTGTCGAATAGGTTTAATACTTAGTGCAGCGTTTATTGTCGTTTCTTTCCACGTCAAAAACCTTCCAACCATCTTCAGATTTCTCAAGCCACATAACGCAGATCCATTATGGCAACTACAAAGAACAACTGTAATTATCTAGACTGGCTAGTATCTGCATAAGTGGATGACATTTGTGTCTGTTCAACGCTGCCCTTATCAAAACCTTCAACTGATTAACCCATCTAATTAACGCCTAGCTTGAGCCAGTTTGCACAGAGGTCATGGAATATCTTGATCGGGTTTCCTTCACTTCTGTTTGATACTCAACTTTCTAACATAGGATCCCTTTCGTTCCTCTTAGCTAGGGACTGGAGTTTCTTCCCTAACGATGGTCTACTGGCTAAGTGCTAGACTGTCAACCGAGAGATAGGGAGTTTAATGATTTAATCCCTCGACAAGGCAAACATCTATTTGGAGATTTCCTCTGCACCAATTGCTCCTCCAAACCAACTCAGCTGTAAAGTGTACCCTGATCATATATTGTCAGTGGGTAGACAAGACGGCGGAGAAGGCTAGACAGACGCTCTCATATGCCGAGGTCTAGAAAAAGAAGTCGCTAACACTTCATAGTTCATACACATGGTTACCTCTCTTCTTAGCAAACTCTGTTAAGAGACCCAGCCAATCAGACTCTGGGACTGGCAGAGTGTGATTGTCTTGGACATATAACTAACCTACAATTATAGTACAACTACTACTACTATATAGTCTAGGCGCGCAGAGCTGAAAAGTCCTCAAAAAAGCGATGCAAGCGGCAAGTCATGTTCATTTTTGGCAACATACATTTTTACACTAATTCGACCCTGCTGATTACGAAAATCGCTGTTGCCAGGCTGGATTTTTGACCTGAAGGTCATTTCAAGGTCATAAAAATGAAATCTTGCAAAAATCAGAGAAAAATGGCCAGATCTCAGCCAATAATTGTTGAATTCGGTTAATTCTTTCTTGCTTTTTCTCGACTTGATAAGGGCTACCTGTGGTAAGAAACAAGGTTACTAAATGTAAGACGATCCAAGGTTATTTTAAGGTCAAAAAGGGCAATTTCAGAGGAAAATCTGGGGAAATGGTCATAACTCAGTCAAATATGTTTCTATTTGGGTGATCCTTTTACTTTTTTGCTCGGGCCGATAAGAGTTACATTTGAGAATACAGAGTACTTAAAGGCTAACATGACCCAAGGTCAATTCAAGCTCAAAAGGTCAAAAGGAAGGAGAAAAGGCCATAACTCAGCCAAATATTGTTCTATTTAGGTGATTCTTTTACCTTTTTTGCTCGGGCCGATAGGAACTACATTTACATAGTACTTAAAGGCTAACATGTCCCAAGGTCAATTCAAGGTCAAAAGGTCAATTCAAGGTCAAAAGGTCAAAATCAAGGGTAAAAGGCCATAACTCAGCCAAATATTGTTCCATTTGGGTGATTCTTTTGCCTGTTTGCTCAGACCGATAAAGTTAACCCAAGGTCATTTCAAGGTCAAAGGTCAAAATCAAGGAAAATGAACATTACACAGAATCACCCAAATAAAACAACATTTGACTGAGCTATGGCTGTTTT
Organism: Aporrectodea caliginosa; assembly: GCA_020284085.1. Taxonomy (NCBI): domain Eukaryota; kingdom Metazoa; phylum Annelida; class Clitellata; order Crassiclitellata; family Lumbricidae; genus Aporrectodea; species Aporrectodea caliginosa. The sequence goes on from JACEVL010000771.1 coordinate 428,554, forward strand.
CTATAGATTTAGGCGATATAATATCTCAGCTACCATAATGATGCACTTTTAATGATGTAAAATATTTAATGTTCGGAGCAACATTAACATCATTTTTTACAATTGTATAGCACAATGAATTAACTGAAAAATGATGATGATTGATCAATTCATGTTTTTGCACCATGAGCTTGGCACCCACACAGAGAACAACACGTTAAGTTTGATTTCCTGCACTTGCACACACGAGACTTAGCATAGGTTTAGTTCTTTTTTGCAGTTGCAAGAAATAATGTCCAAGCATTCTGTGGGGACGCATTCTATTGTCATTAGTACTGGTATCAACTTAGATGAATCACAGGCGTCCTTTTGCCAACCATATACGCTTCCGCATCTAAAAGATCAGGCATGCTACAGCACGCCTGCTCCCACACTGTCGCTTGATAGTGGAATCGCTTGAAATATTGCTGCAGTGCATCACTTGTCTTGTCGGTGGAAGACATTCAGGTTGGCTGGTTTTCGAGAGTAGCAGTCTTCGAGCATCGTCAACAGAATCAGCTTTAACTTTGTAGACATATCAGAAGAACCTTTCTGCGTCATTGATAGTTTCTTGAATAAGTGGACCTCTTCCCAGATTTCGTAATAGTTTTGTGCCTTCAATGTCGTTTTGGGGATTCTGTCCTCCGAAATGCATGGGCTAGATTGGCAAATCGGCACCCATGAAATGATGATTTTGGGTCGCCAGGACTTTGGATGCATTAAATTATACATGGGTGTCATTTTGAAACAGCATCTCATGGGAAATGTGATGAGTCATAGGGTAAAACGACATCTCATGGGAAATTCGGCTATAAAAGGCGGAGGTTGGCCATGGAAGAGTCAGTCTGGAAAAGACAGTCTTGAGATTCGGCCGCGAGCGAAGCATCGGCCTAGAAGTCTCGACTGGTGAAGAGGACCTGCCGTCGATCTACGGACCAGCCATCCGAGAAGCAGTCGCTAGAGGGCCTGCTCGACAATAGGACGGGAAAGCAGCTGAGCAGTTCTCTCGATGTCAAGTTGCCTGTAGATGTGACATTGTCGATCGTCTGTGTAAAGAACGAATAAAGCGGTGTTCTACGTGTATGCGTGTGTCGCTGATGAGTGGTGACCTATTCAAGCCTCTCGATATACCACGAGAGCCGGACTAAGGACAACCCTTTGTTGAGATCCGGGGTTTCGAGCATCCTGGGAGAGCTCTGAACCACTCGGCAAAGGAGAGGAACTGAGAAGACCCCGGGTTTTGCGACAATATCATAAAAATTACTACTTTCTGTTGTCTCTGCCCATATTTACACACAAGGAATAACCAAAAGTTCTTATTATTGTTCTTTGCCAAGTTCTTCACATGGTACATGATGCACATTATTGGGATACGCAATAACCTGCCTCATAATAGTCTAGGCGCAAAAATGAAAAATCTTGTTTGAGAGGCAAATCATGTTCATTTTTGGAAAAATCCTTTTCCGACTAATTCGACCCTGCTGTTGCCAAGCGGGATTTTTGGTCATTCAAGGTCACTTTAAGGTCAGAAAATTTAAATCTAGAAAAATGGTAGAATCACCCAAAATGGAACAATATTTGGCTGAGTTATGGCCTTTTACCCTTGATTTTGACCTTTTGACCTTGAACTAACCTTTTAACCTTGAATTGACCTTTGGGACATGTTAGCCTTTAAGTACTATGTAAATGTAGTTCCTATCGGCCCGAGCAAAAAGGTAAAAGAATCACATAAATAGTACAATATTTGGCCGAGTTATGGCCTTTTCTCCTTCCTTTTGACCTTTTGACCTTGAATTGACCTTTGGGTCATGTTAGCCTTTAAGTACTCTGTATTCTCAAATGTAACTCTTATCGGCCCGAGCAAAAAGTAAAAGAATCACCCAAATAGAAACATATTTGACTGAATTATGACCATTTCCCCAGATTTTCCCCTGAAGATTGCCCTTTTTGACCTTAAAATAACCTTGGATCGTCTTAAATTTAGTAACCTTGTTTCTTACCACAGGTAGCCCTTATCAAGTCGAGTAAAATCAAGAAAGAATTAACCGAATTCAACAATTATTGGCTGAGATCTGGCCATTTTTCTCTGATTTTTGCAAGATTTCATTTTTATGACCTTGAAATGACCTTCAGGTCAAAAATCCAGCCTGGCAACAGCGATTTTCGTAATCAGCAGGGTCGAATTAGTGTAAAAAAGTATGTTGCCAAAAATGAACATGATTTGCTTCTTGCACGAAAATTTCAGTTTTTTGCGCCTAGACTAATACTACTAGGCGTTGTATCTTCTCAGCATCTCACGCATGGTCGTATGAATCCAATAGTTTAACGACAGCATATGGCATCAGAGGCCGTTGACGTCGATAAGAAACATTTTTGTATGTATGTATGTATGTGTGAGCACTTGTTATAGCGCCCCTTCAAGATTTCTACTCAGAGGCGCTCCCGACCACAGCGCGGACACTGAATCGGAGTTTCACGCCGAAGCGCATGAGCAATTGCGAGTGAAGGACTTGCCCAGGGTCCCTACGCGGCGGCTTGAGGTGGATTCGAACCCGCAACCCTCATGCTGCAAGGCACCGAACATGCTTTACCCCTACAGCACCGCGCACCGAAGTCTACCGTATGTAAGAAGAATGTACAAAATTACAGTTGTCGTGTTTCTGTAGATTCCCGGATAAGACCTCACTGCTGGCAGCAACAGTACTGACAGTGTCGCGTATTTGGGAGGTGACGTCAGCGAAACAGACTCACTTAACAAACTCATCACCAGTGAAATCTTTAACTTTGCTCCTGGAGACAAACGACGGGCTTTCCATGATGTAACTGTACTGATCACGGATGGTTCTCCGATGATCTCTGCTGAGAAGGGCGCCGGTTCTTCAGATGCATTTTACAAGACTGGAATCAAGGGATTCGTGGTCTGCGTCATGCCAGGGTGTTCCGAGAGCTTTGCGAGAAGCATTGCTCAACCGCCCAAAAAGGTCAGATGTTTAATGAATATTACCTTTCAACCTAGTCCGTATTTTTATATGTCCGGCAATCATATATAATATTATACAATGAAGACTTATCGGGTCTTTACACGTTGGTGTGTCGTTGCTTTACGGGAGTGGTACTGACGTATTTGGAGGAGATTTGCCGCTCCATCCAGATCGTCCAGCGCAGTGGCACTCTCCGCTCATCTAAGGAGGCTGATCTCCTTGTCCCCCGCTCCAGGACTTCCATTAGGCAGCGAGGTGCTTTCTCTGCCGTTGGCCCTGCAGTTTGGAATGGGATTCCTGTGGCTCTTCGCTTGGTGGCCAGTGCCCATGCCACCATGACGCTCTGTTTTTTAGTGCCGTCCAGAATAATGAGCTTCATGTTCTCCGTGGCCTCTGCCCAGAGCAACGTGAACCTTTATATAACTTCCGACATAGGGCACACAATTTCACCCTCCCCGATAAAGACTCGATGAACTTTATTCCTAGAATGTTATATAAAAACATGTAGGCCTACTAATCAACCCATCCATAAGTAGCCATACTGTCAACTGTTATTGTTAACCTACAGCGTTCTGCCTGTTGTTTTCTGAAATATACGAATATACATACAAACATATGTTGCATGCCAACCTTAAGCCTGTTCCTTTTAGCCGGGGTTGAGTCGGGAGCGCTCCTGAGTAGATAACATTGAAGGGGCGCTGTATAAATCTCCTGTATGAATGAATGAATAAATACATATATCTTATTGCCGTGCCTATCGTACGATCGAGAGGCATCCAAAATGGTAAAACTTCAGAAAGAAACAGTTGCACGTAGGCCTATGTAGCGTAAACAGATGGCAACTGCTAATAAAATAGAAATGATTGGTTTTACTACAGAGAATGGGTCTTTCTGCCGCCTACAGCTTGCTAACACATGTACAATTAGTTGTATATATTTCAATTCGAAATGAATTGATATATATTAGATGGGCAATCCACAGGCAACTACAATGACATAATTATTTGCAAAAGAATTTTTTTAGTGGTTGAAAATAACGCAAACAGATAGCGACTACCATTAAAATATTAATTGGTCAGTAGGTCACACGTCAAGGAAAGGGACATTATGGCGCCTATGTGTTGTAAAATACACCTTTATTGGACGAATTTTATATATTTTAATATCCGAATGAACCGATATGTTAGACAAGCGATCAATAGGCACCCCAATAAAATGCTTCCGAAAAACTGCGTAAATAGGCCTATCTAACGCTTGATTATATCGGTTGTGTGTGTGTATGTATTAGTGTGGTCCAAAAAATTAAAAGTTGCAAATGCATTGCTCCACAAGGCTGCTCTGTTACACATGAAGACATGAGTCTCTATGCAAAATTTAGGAAAGATATATATATTGTAACTGATTGCGGTTGTCTTTCAGAGTTAATAAATGAATATATACATATATATTTATATATGTATGCCATCCTACAAGCACACACACACACACACATACTCTCTCTCACACACACACACACATATATATATATTATATATATATATATATATATATATATATATATATCACACTTTGTGATGTATTCATCCTCTAATGAAATGATTTATCCTGGCCTGGTTTATACACTAATTTCTCTCCTGAAGTTATTTATAACTGAACTTTTCTGAACATCAAAGAATGTGTAGAACATTATTGATCTGGACTTCTTCTTTTCCTTAAGCTTTACGAAACCTACTTCCTGGCGAATGGTTTCCCTTCAATCGACCTTGTCAGAAAGAGCCTGATGAAGCAACTTTGTCCAACTTAAGGTTAGATGGAGATCATTTTTCGTCAAATCAATTAGCAAAAAACTTAAGTAAAAATCTCTGAATTCGACATGACTTATAGACCATTCTAAATGTAATGTAAGGTAATGTAATTAGTAATTTATATAGCGCCGCTCACAGCCGAGGCCATTCAGTAGCGCTCCAATGTAAAGCAATGAGAGTCATTTTAGGGACTCCTTTAGTTCAGTGATTTGCAGTGCGAGATAGTCTAGTTATTAAGCGTTCTGAACTGTCAATCGAGAGGTCCGGGGTTCATAAATTACCGCCTGGTCAAAATTTATTCGGGATTTCAGCAACACCCGCGCCCCATAACGAACTCAGCTCTAATGACTACACTGACTGTACACTGTCAGTGGAAAGATGAGACGGCGTGCGAGAGGACTGACCACCCGCCCTCATATAATTATGTCGAGGCCAAGAAAATGAAATCGCTAACACTTCATACCCATGGCTGCCTCTCATGACTAGCATGAACTAAGGGACCGCTCTTCTTATATTCTTCTATGTTAAACTAATATTAAAACTACGTCGGCTGTGGAAGCGACACATGCATGCTCCACAAAGTTGAGCAACACCGAATAATTTATTGTACTTGTACATGGCTCAGTGACACGCCATTTTTTACAATTCAAATTCTATAGAAAAAAGCTAACGCGTGAAGTTGTATTCTGTTTCAGGTATGACTGGACACTCAAGTGCACGCAACGAAACTGTCGGCAGCGTATTTTTTTAGTCACTGAGATTTCTATTTCACGATTTCATTTAATTGAAATTGTCCTTCGTTTTTATTAAACTCAGGCTGTGACTGCTTTGTGCAGAGCTAGTACGGTACATAAACCTATAACTATACGTGGTCATCAACAGAATGCATGTAGGTTCTTGTTATGTACGGAGAGATTTCTTGGTAGGCTATACAGAAATTTTTGTTTTGATAATATCAGATAGACCTTAAAATAATTTCTAACATTTCAACTATCTATGACTTTTTCGTTTGGAAATTATATTTTCTTGCAACGAATTGTCTTTTTTATTTCAATAACTCTGGATTAGATATTTAAACTAAAAGCGCATTAAGATTTGGAAACAATGTTGAGAATTAGCCAGCAAATCAGTGTCAGAGAAGGAATAGTGGGCATGATCTTGTGCATATTTTGGATTTATAAAAGGACCGGTCTGCATTTCCCAGTTCAATTATCACAGAAGGATAAACCATAGCTGACTGCGCCTGCTAGTAGTCCGCGAGCGAAGAACTAACAGTTCAGGTTGATCAGCCGATCGTAGAGTTGAGCGCCGCTGGACATCTGAGGTTGGAGAGCAGAGTTGACGCAGGTAAAGGGAGTCAGCCTCTCTATGCAGTTCCAGACGAATGCATTTTCCCCATAGGCAATCCGCTGCGGAAATGGAAGCCAGTGTATTACATTCCGCATGTGCTCTGCGACTTGGTAAATTTTAGGATATAACCAATGAGATTTGCGGCTGCGCGTGAAACCTGTCTAGGCATACATTCCGGACTGCTGGGAACCCATCATACTGTACAGGGCACTACAGTAGTCGAGGCTGGAGACCACAAAGACATGGATGACGGCGGATGCAGCAGTAGGGGTCAGAGAGCGTGATATCATCCTAACCTGGCGCAGTTGCATGGTAATAACAATCACGACAAAGAAACTTGAAGTGTCCCCACCAAGGTCCCGAACATGCAGAAGAAAAAGTAACCCTCTGGAACTGAAGAGTAAAAGCCTCTAAGCTAATTTTAGCAAGTTGTTAGCTTGTACCGAGCCAGATATACTGGGTCTTGTTCAGGTTGAGCCGTAGACGGTTGGAAGACATCCACTGGTCATCCAGGTCTCCAAGGTCTTCATAGCCCGGCTAATTTCTCGGACCGCAACAGCAGCTGTCGACGCCGGGCAATGAACATAATTATGGCTGAAGGTCGTCTGCATAAGATTGTCTTAAGAGAGCACTAGCCGTCAAGAGGGATCGAGGTCTGCAGCATAGATGATGTAAAGCAAGAGACCAAGACTTTGCGGTAAGACAAACGGAGAAGGAGCCTAGAGCCACCTTGCGAATCCACAATACAAAACTGTCCTGGAGATACATATTGAGACAAGTAACGAATTGCCAAAAAGGCCAAAGGATGTGCTCTCTTATCACTTTTCGAGAAGCATCTGCCTCAATTTTTAGAAATTTCCTATGACTCGGCGTTATACAGTTAGTTACGATCATAATAATCATACTATTCTTTATTGAAACAATCCGGTTGACAAACCGCAACCGGTTACAGTGTACAGTTATGCAATTGAGACAATTCACAAGAACACAAATGACAGAAGACAGAAATCTTAACTACTAACAGAATAGACAGCCTGCAATCTGCAATACACGGCGCTAATAGCAGCCTACAAAGCATGTCCGCCCAGAGCTTCTTATTTGAGGCGATCGATCGATTGATCTCCTTGGTCGATCGCCTAGCAAAGGTCTGGTTGATCAGTAAAACAATCGCGCTCGATGAGTTAGACTTCAAGTGGAACATGCATGGCACCAGACTATTTATCTAATTTACATTACTTGTGAAAGTTCAGGAAAGGATCGATACAACATTGAATCTACAAGCAGAGGAAGCTTATCGAACGTTAATAAGTACTGCGTTTACTCTAGCAGTTAATGGACAACCAACTATTATACGAAAACAATACACAAACTACACTGTACACAAAAGGTTACGAGGTAGACCGCGCATCGATCGCCTACTCAATCCAGCGCGATCGATTCTCAGATCGCCTTGTACTTTCAAATGAGAAGCTCTGTGTCCGCCTACGGAACTCGATCTCGGTAGCTCTCGCTCTCTATGTCAGTGTGTTATCCAATGCGCTATCGGGCCCCAGATAAGCCCAATCGTAAGGTGCATGAACATCGTGTCATATACAACTATATGTCAGTTTTAGTAGCCAATTTACTAAATAGCTTATTAATATATTATGCATACGTTTTAATAACATTTAGTGTGCAGGCATTGCCTATATATTAAATTGTGTGAAGAAAATCTTCATACTTGAAAGGTTTTATCTCGTATTTTGGTGCAAACTGGAAATAACTGCAAATAGTAAAATACAAAATTAGCTCTGCTTGGATTTGACGGTTGAGGCAGAAGTCACAACCCCACTCAGTCGAGATACAAAAAAATAAACCACCAGGCTAATTACCGTCTAATCTAGAGAGAATAATGCATGTCTAGAATGCAGAGTTCGAGTGGGCTGATAGGATATGCATACATGCAGACCAAGAAGATGAACGAAGGCAGAGACAAATTTCACCGAGGGTTAAGCAAGACTATTGAGAACCACAGTCAAATTTAATGACGCGAAAATTCCTATTTCTTGTCGTTTGACCGCATTTTTTTCAGATATATTTCTTCTATTCATTCAGTTAATATCAGTAAAAAATTTTTACAGCCGTTCTTTATTTAACAGTTTTTGCTGCGAATCATCCACGAAAATGACGAGACTGCGTAATGGACAGCTACATGCCAGGGCGACATTGGACTCCTGGATACGCCGTTTTGAGAGATAGTCATTGAGACGCTGTTAGTTGCCGTTTTGTTTGATTGAACTCAGCATAATCTTGTACTAAATGTACCATATGATGCAAATGGATGCGCAATCATGCAGGCCTCCATCTACGCGTCCTCTATCAGCTGCAGACAAACTAGTGTTTTTCATATCTGGATATGGCTGGCATCTTGGAAACGTTCAAACACTCAGTATCCAAATAGACACATAGAAACGAAACCTCCTAAAATCCTAGGCAGGTGGGTAGGGGTGTTCAGAAAAAGGATACATGGTGGAAAACACCCATACTCAAGTTAGTTTTTTCATTATTCCATTCATTATTTGTCTATAAATATTTTTTTCATAATTTTAAAATGTTATCCTAAGGTCTCTCAAAGCCCTAGAACTTACCCTACTTAAATACCCAGGACTGAAGGTGCCCATGCTCGAGTCCTGGGTTCATTGTTACTTTATTCTTTTTATCACAAAAAATTAATGAAGAGTCCGTATCATTTTCTTGGACACCCCTACAGCAGGGCCTACATCCAGAATCCTGTTGTGGAGCGAATGACTAGGTAAAAAGCAGTGCTTGAATTTTTTTGCATAGGATATTGATAAGTGTAGGTGAGTCAGGCAAATTGAGCAAGCTTGGTCTGTAAACTTTGATGATTCACCGTTTGTGGCCACCTGGCGTCGATTTCAGCCTACCAACGCTCCTTGCTCGGTAAGTAGCCTACAACTCGGAGTTTTTCACGCATCAGAATTGCAATCAATCTTAGCGTGTTTTTCAGACAGAACCTTTCATATAAATCGTCCGAAATGTCCATTCTGCTCAATAAAGCGTTAACTGCTCAAATAACACGCCAACAGTAAATCGGGTGAGCAATGTAGGTCTATGTGTAATAAATCCTTCCTTCTTTATTGATCATAGATGGGATTGTGCGAGTTTGACAAACTGCAATCGATAGTCTGACACGTTTGGTCGAGTAATTTTAAGTGTATGACGGCATTTATCATTTGTGGCGACGAATGATCATACGCTTCGGCAAACCTTTTCCACTGGCCACTGGCAAACTAAGGGGTTGCAAAAATGAGTAAATAGTGTTTGAAACCCTTGTGGACGGGATGCTAAACAAACAGGGAAACAGGAAACATTTCGGAAGGGAATGTTCGCCCCGAGTCTTATTCCATTTCATTCGATCGTGGTCCTGAATTTCCCGGTTGGGAGCACCTCAATAAGTTTTCTCAAACAAATGCTATATAAATATGCAATTACAATTGCGAATAACTTACGTCCACACACAGACACAGCCGATAACGAACAAGCGGTATATAGTCACTAGTTGAGAGAGAGAGAGAGAGAGAGAGAGAGAGAGAGAGAGAGAGAGAGAGAGAGAGAGAGAGAGAGAGAGAGAGAGAGAGAGAGAGAGAGAGAGAGAGAGAGAGAGAGAGAGAGAGAGAGAGAGAGAGAGAGAGAGAGAGAGAGAGAGAGAGAGAGAGAGAGAGAGAGAGAGAGAGAGAGAGAGAGAGAAATATATATATAGAGAGAGAGAGAGAGAGAGAGAGAGAGAGAGAGAGAGAGAGAGAGAGAGAGAGAGAGAGAGAGAGAGAGAGAAGAGAGAGAGAGAGAGAGAGAGAGAGAGAGAGAGAGAGAGAGAGGAAGAGAGAGAGAGAGAGATAGAGAGAGGGAGAGAGAGAGAGAGAGAGAGAGAGAGACAGAGACAGACAGAGACAGAGACAGAGACAGAGAGGGAGGTATTAAGATGGACTTGTTCTTAGGACTAGGACTGCCTTGGCTCAACGCCGGGCATTTGCTGTGGCTGGTCCTTCTACTTGGAATTACCTTCCCCTTCATTAAGGGCTAAACTAATGACTAGTTTTTCCTCTTTGGTCTCTCGTTCTTTAAAGACGTTTCTTTTCCCCTGGGTTTTCGTGCTGAGAGCGCTTGTGAAGAGTTATTCTGAGAGAGCCGCTATATGAATCTTTAGATACAATACAATACAATAGGCTACTATGTACAATTGTACATAGCCTACACAGTTTTTGTGAAGCATTTAATTTCGTTTCCTTTATGTCGCTTGTCTACCAAATATCGGTTCATTTGAATATTAAAATTTAATATATAAATTCATCCGATGAAGTGTATTGTACAACCTGTATGTGAGTGTATGCTCCATAAAGTCCCTTTCTTTGACGTAAGATCAATTTGATATTACATTAGCAGTCGCCATCTCCTCACGATATAATTATATCAAATCAATATTCATATATATATATATATATATATATATATATATATATATATATATGCAATTGTTGTAATTGTAATTGTAATTGAACATTTGTATAGCGCCACTCGCAGATTCAGAGGCGCTCCCGACCCAGGGCTCTAACAAATAAGATAGATGTGTCTTTCGGACGTTAGAAAAACATTTTATTGCTATTGTCTGTCGCCTGACGATCGCTGGATGGACACCGTAATAAGAAAAAGATATTTATACCCAGTCACTGGTTCATTTCGATTTTGACTATATAAATTCATCCGATGCATTATACAACCTGTGGGCCCCAGAAAGTCTGTGTATCCGACGTGTAAACGATTTCTACTTTATTCGCAGTCGCGTTATATAATATATGTAGCGGCAGATGCAGATCGACTGAGAGAGGGGAAAGTAGTCCGGCCTAACGAACGCGCTGGATCCTGATCTCTCTGTCTCTGTCTGTCTGTCTGTCTCTCTCTCTGTCTCTGTCTCTGCCTCTGCCTCTGTCTGTCTCTGTCTCTGTCTCTGTCTCTGTCTCTGTCTCTCTCTTTCTCTCTCTCTCTCTCTCTCTCTCTCTCTCTCTCTCTCTCTCTCTCTCTCTCTCTCTCTCTCACTCTCTCTCTCTCTCTCTCTCTCTCTCTCTCTCTCTCTCTCTCTCTGCTGCCTATCTGCCTCAAAGGCTACCATTTATGTAGCCCTATCGATAACCATCCTACACGGCATACCTTCACATGGCGCCATTCAATCTGGCTACACGCACATCTGCCAACTACGCACGATCAGACTGTGGGCATGCATACATTGCTTTGAAGACATGGTAATGTGACTAGCCTATAATGACCAGTCCAGATGGGGGTTGGAATATTATTATAGCCCCTAACCCTACAGATGTGCACTTATTTCTTTTGGAAGTATTTAACTGGAGAGGCATATTGTATCAAAGCAAATCGCTTTTCAATAAATAAAATTTAGCCAATGTAGGCTTTGATATATGATCCTATGGATCTCATAGAACCACACTATGTGTTTGCCAGTCGCTCGGCTACTTAAAGTTTATGTCTCTTTATAAAGATGCTGAAGAATCCACGCGTTCATCCTGTTTTTGTTGTTTTAAATGCCATACTGGCAGATTGAGCTGAAATATGCTGTGTTTTCCAGCGGAGCTGCATTACGCCACTTGGTCCACTTGAGGCTTTTGAATTTTCTAAGGCCAAGATAAGAAAGTCGAGAGCACACTGTCTGGAATGGTTGCTCATTTTAGCAGCAAACACTGCATTGCAGAGCCTTCATTAGACATTGTTTTTAAACAATGGCACTTAAAGTACGTTCATCTGCATATCGTGGTCATTGTTAAAATAAAAAATTGTTAGCCATGTCTCTTGCAGTCACCGCTCAGCAAATGACAGGACTTGCATACTTGCATCTTTGCCTCAATGAGAACGTTGCATACAAGTTACTGTCTGCACGTGCCTTACAGCTGTATGAGAAATGATTTTGGGTCAAAACAGCATTTATCATCTACTGGAGCGGTGTTAATGGGCTTCATCCCTATAGATCATGCAAAACACCAGATGTTAGGATCGTTTCGAAAATTTCGAGTCCTTTCCGATTGGTTAAAATCCGTTCACAGGTATTGTATAAATCTGGGATCCCTGGTCGAATCTATCAACGTGTTCAACAACTGCTCTGACTTCATTCGTCTTCGCTGAGAGATCGCTTCTGGTTCCTGACTACTTGACAGCCGAACAATGTCAGCCATTCTTCTGCTGATTTCCGTCTTGGCAGTTGTTAATGTCGAAGGGAAAACACGTATGTATTTGCAATCATTTTAATAGAAATGGAAATGAAAAACCTTGGCGACTCTAGAACCTCATGAGTGGGGGTTGAGTTTAGGGTTCCCAGGGCTCCGTACTTGGCCCGCTTCTATGCACCCTTTACAGCGCTGACATCCCTTCTCTCTTTACCAATCACTCAGCTTCTGGTCACTTGTATGAGGATGACGCCCAGGGCTTTGGTAATGCTCCTCCATCGTAACAGCTCTATCTTGCTCGATCCATCGATACTCTGTGCATTGTGTACAGTGGCCTACACTTTTGTTTGTCCTCTAACCGGCTTTGCCTAAACTCGGCTAAGACTCAGCTGATTTGGTTTGGCACTGGTCCGCAGATCTCAATGCTAGATCGGTGATCCTCCCTACTACCTCGAATGTTTCCTGCCTTTACTTATTCAATCAGTGTCCGTGACATGTACTGCGAACGTCAAGTTGCTATCCAGGGCGACCCTTGATAGCAACTTGATGTTCACAGAGCATCTTTCAGCCCTAACCCGTTCCTGCTGCTATCATTTGAGGAGGCTCAGAGCCACCAGGAGATCAGTCTCCTCGCCCGTCTTCACCACTATTGTTAATGGATTCATCTGTAGCCGATTCGACTGCTGCAACTCCTTACATGCAGGACTCCAAAAACAATGTCTCTCTACCCTACAATCGATCCCGAACTCCGCTGCCATACTACTGAACACGCGTCTCCCTCGTGTCTCTCATGTTTAAACATTTATGACGAATGGACAGCTCTGGCTCCCCTTTGAAGATCGAACACAGGTTAAGATTCTCTCATAGTCTCCCGATTTCATCATGGTCTGGCTCCAAAGCACTTCATGTGATCGCCTCCGTAAACAGACCTGTGCTCTATCCGGCCCCTTCGCTCTACGGATCAATTTGACCCCAGGTCACGACTGCCATCACTGAACGCCGAGTTTGCAATTATTGTGGGTCCGTCTTCGTGGAATAACATTCTGCAGAAATTCTGGCTGAGATACTGGCTGGCAGTCGTTTTTACCTCTGTCCGCTGCCTAAAGACCATCTTGTTTCCCCGGGGTGCTCACACTGGTTTTGTATAACGAAACAATTCAATTTAATTCCAATTGACAATTTTCAACTCTTGTTAAGCCATTACTTCCTTCTGACCTGTTTTTCTTGCCTTTGTTTTTCTTTGTATACCTACAGCGTTTTGTCTGTTGTTAACTCAATAAACGAATATATGATCATGAAGTCGTATGTTGTCTCTCAACAGTTTCTGGGTCTTGCTGGTGAATTACATAAAACTGGGACAGTGGATGTTTTTATAGGTCTATGTGAATCGTATCGTATTGTATCAGTGCGTTGTATTGAAGTCATTTAACTTGATAAGTTCATTCAGTTATGAAACAGTCAAGACAAGACTCACAAGTCATGTGACAGTCAGGTAGACGATAAACTAGGCACTAGTTGTTAGCGCCTACGAAAACCCAGACGATAAAACCGGAAGCGCGTATATGACGTGCGATTTGATGAAAACTTAACTAGAATGTACAGGTAAGGAATGAGGTGGAGAAACAGAAACAGATTCAGAAATCAAAATGACAGCATGAAATTTCATTGGAATCTTTAAAAAATTAAATGCTATTGAAAGTGACGTAGAGGAATTACACTGTTGCATGGACGCTGCATGGACGGCTGATGACGTGAAAGTACTGTAACACTCTACATGTACAATTTTTGTACATGCCATCCTTCTGACACAGTTGCTTGAAAATCTCACACTTCGATATACCTTTTTGAAATATAGTTATTCACTAATCAGTTTTGATGTCGTATGCGAGTGATAATCTACTGAAATGCTATACTACATTTGGAGATTTTTTCCAGAAAGACACTGATCCTAATTGCATGGTTCAAACATTAAATATTTTGATTTCATTTCATCAGCTTGTAAGCTGGACCTTCTTTTTCTCGTCGATGGTTCTTCATCCATCTGCGATGGCAGGATTTCTGAACCGTGTCCGAGCTGGAGAGCCAACCTTCAGTTTATCAAAAACATAGTAAAAGGCCTGACCATTGGACCTGAAGACACAAAGGTCGCTTTTGTCAATTTCGGCAACACAGCGGAATTGCGGTGGAACTTGAACGAGTAGGTTGAATATAACGTGTTTTATTGTCTCTCTCTATTTCTACACATCTATCCGTCTAGCCGTCTATCCATCTATCTATCTATCTATCTATCTATCTATCTATCTATCTATCTATCTATCTATCTATCTATCTATCTATCTATCTATCTATCTATCTATCTATCTATCTATCCATCCATCCATCCATCCATCCATCCATCCATCCATCCATCCATCCATCCATCCATCCATCCATCCATCCATCCATCCATCCATCCATCCATCCATCCATCCATCCATCCATCCATCCATCCATCCATATATCCATCTATCTATCTATCTATCTATCTATCTATCTATCTATCTATCTATCTATCTATCTATCTATCTATCTATCTATCTATCTATCTATCTATCTATCTATCTATCTATCTATCTATCTATCCATCATCCACATCCATCCATCCATCCATCCATCCATCCATCCATCTATCCATCCATCCTATCCATCCATCTATCTATCCATCCATCCTATCTATCTATCCTATCTATCTATCCATCCATCTATCTATCTATCCATCTATCCTATCCATCCATCCATCCATCCATCCATCCATCCATCCATCCATCCATCCATCCATCCATCCATCCATCCATCCATCCATCCATCCATCCATCCATCCATATCTATCTATCATCTATCTATCTATCTATCTATCTATCTATCTATCTATCTATCTATCTATCTATCTGTCTATCTGTCTATCTATCGGCGGTCGAGTAACTTATGCGATTAGCTTTCGGTTAAAACAATGACCAGGTGATCCTTCTTGGCACGGACATGACCCGGTCACAGGCCGTTGACCCTTGACTACAGAAGAAGCTCCGTAGATTTATGTCGTTCATTGCTGAGTCACATTTATCAACGTTGTGGGGCGCGGTGGTGTTGGGGTATGATAGGTCCTTGCAGCCGGAGGGTTGCGGGTTCGAATCCACCTCAAGCCGCCGCGTAGGGACCACTGGGCAAGTCCTTCACTCGCAATTTCTCATGCGCTTCGGCGTGAAACTCCGATTCAGTGTCCGCGCTACAGTAGTCGGGAGCGCCTCTGAGTAGCAATCTAGAAGGGGCGCTATAACAAGTGCTCATACAGACATACATACATTATAATAATTATGATCAAACACTCACATAGCGACATTTCTTCTCAGCAGCTCATTGTAATTGTTTATGATATTAAAGGAATAAACTCATCAGTGGCGCTCTTGCGTGGTCTGCTTCTGTAGGCACAAAACTGAGGAATCGTTGTTGGAAGCCATTGACAGTGAGAAGATACCGGGCGGTGAGTTGACTAGTACAGCTTCCTTCGCAATCGTCGGGACTCAAGTTTTCAACGAAGCAGATGGAGACAGAGACAACATCCCTAATGTCGTGATACTGATCACGGATGACGTTGACGCTCCTAGAGAGGAAGTTACAAATTCGTCTGTTACACTTCAGAATCAGCTAAAAGTAAAAGTGATGCTGGTATGCTTAAACACAACATCCTCAAGATGCGAAGAACAGTGTGCTCAGCGTGTATCATCATACCCACACGAGGTGAGATGATACAATTTATGTTGCCTTTCGACCCAGATCGTATTTGAATGAGTAGGTTACCGGTTCAACAGTACCTCGAAACTTGTGAGATGATACAATTTATGTTGCCTTTCGACCCAGATCGTATTTGAATGAGTAGGTTACCGGTTCAACAGTACCTCGAAACTTATGTGATTATCATGGAATAGGTGCCACACTATAATATGTGGAAAATAAAGATTAATTTAACAGAATTGAGGAAGTAGAAAGTGAGTAAAATGAAAACACAGGGATGGTCGTCTAAAGACTGGAAAAGACTGAAATGGTCATCATGTTTTGCCTATTAAAAACAACTGGGTGACCTTTATGAATATCGTTCCACTTGTACAGAGTCTTCTGTGAAGGGAAATACAGGGTTCAAAATAGTCATACACGATTGAGATGATGCACTTGTTTTAATGCGCCTTCCATGGTAATTGTAGTTGCGAATTTATATAGCGCCGTTTCAAGGGAGACTAGCCAGAAGCGCTCGAAGAAGCTGATTATTTTCCATGCATTTTACATTGACACCTTTTTGGTAGCCTGTATTGTTTGATGTTTGCATCACGCCTCTTTGTCCATCTCAGCTCTAGTGCTATGTGTTATTCTTCCTCTGATTTCTGCCAACTCCTTTCATGGAGTTGAAATTACTCGTTTCTAAACTTAAATAATGTGTACGTAACATTATTTAATGCGAATCTTCGAAATTTATCAGCGTATGTGAAAAGCCTAGTTTTGTGAGACCATCTGAATAACCGGAGACATATAGAATCAAGTCCACAATAGCCAGGTTGTTTGGTCCGTTTCGAAGCCAGGTCGGAATTCGGGTGACGTCATGCCGAGGACACAGCACGGTGCTACGATGCTAATCGATATAACAGGCTGACTAGTAGAGTGAACTGATTTTGTTGTCTGTTTTAGAGAGGCGTAACTTACTTCATGGCGAAGAAGTACAATTTGATCGAGACTGTGAAAGAGAGCCTGGAGAAGAACCTCTGCATCTTTTTCAAAGGTCAGATTTATATATAGGCCTATTACATTTCATTATATAGTTACTTTAGCCGTTCTATTTCACTGTCAATTGCACTGAAGCCACGTGCCGCTTCAGAATTTCAAAATTATTATATTTCAAAATTTGATCGTAAATTTTATATTAGTTGTTCGGCAGTTTTATGTCCAACAGTTTTAAATTGCATTGCATTCACTGCATAGCAATTATATGATAGCATGAGTCACATGGCGCAGCCTAGCTCCCAGTAGTTGTTGCTTTAGAGATAAAACGAACACAATGACGATATTGAATTTATGAACGCAAGCTTTAAACATACGAGAGTCGATAAATAAACAGCATCTATTTCGTTCTGTGAACACAGCGTTCCCATTTTTTCAATAATATTATTATTAGGATTGTAGCGGTTTCAATGGATACGCAATAAGCGCAGAGGCCGGTTCAATGGGTTCAGGGTTAACGTTGATCATGTAAGCCACTTACGTTCCCGGGAATATAATATTATGTCCCCTGGGGACTTATGTCCATCCTCCCTCCCCGCTGTCCGACCCTTGAGTTGCTCCCGCCGTAGCTGTTCGTCGGCTAGGCGACCGTTGGTCCCGTCTCTACGTGGAGTTATGTTCCCTCTGAGAGGTTTAAATAGCGCTGCTGATGCATTCAGAGAGCATTCAGAAGAAGATTGATTAGGAGATGAGATTCATTTTAGAGAGCTGCCTGAAGAACATACAGACAGTGTATCTAGAATTTCTGAATGTTGTATTTGGAATGATGTTGTCGATTACTAAGAAGTTACATTGAAATCGTGTTGGTGTAGTCTTTCATCGTGACTGTGCATCATCGGTGGTGTGTCGCCATTAACCGTCTGCCAGATCACGGAGTTCGACTCGCGTGGACATCAGAAGGGAAGGATCCAGAAATCCAAGGGTTTCAGACAGACAGACAGACAGAGAGCGAGATCGCGAGAGATCGCGAGAGAGAGAGAGAGAGAGAGAGAGAATTATGGGTCATCTGGCCAGCTCAGCCCATGGCACGGTCTCTGCGCGAAAACTTATTGTCTTAAAGTCTGTTGTCTTCTGTTGTAGATCCAGATGCTTAGCGACGAGGTGTGAACTCTGAAGGTGTTTGCTGAAATTTCAATTCTGCCCAACAAATAACTATTTTCTTCTTACATTTTAACTCAATATTTTTGGAATAGCTTGCTTGAACTGACTCTGCATTTCTGTGGTGACGTCTGCTTTTGCGAAGATACCTACCTAGTATGTTAAATGATAATTATTATGGTCGTCACCGGAACAGAGGCATGATCTTTTATGCATACTGGATATGCAGAAAATTATTGTGTCTGATGAATTTGAAATGGTTCTTCCGCATACTTTCGAAATTTTAAATATTAATGGCCTCGTTTGAAAATTATATTTCTTTGCAACAGTTTGTCTTTTTGTTTGAATAGCCTGTAACTAGATATACAAATAAATGAGCCTAAACACAGAAAATTAATAGCCAGTAATTAGAAAACAAATGTGATAGAGCTTGCCTAGCAGAATGAAATGATCAGAGATAGATAAGCTAAAGTCATTTTTACTTGGCCACCTCCCAAGTATATCTTCGGGGAAAACTAACTGTTTACTCTATGAATGTGAAACCGAGATGGCACACCAAGGCATGAAACACTATTTCTGTTAAATTGTGTGAAAGATAATTCCGACAGATATTTTAGTAAAGCATCAGTTTTATTTCAACTGCAGCTCTATATTAAGAAATATGTATATATTTCGTCATTTGTGGAAACCTAGCAACCTACGTGTATCGGTTGCGGTATATGCCTAATTTATCTGTATGGTGTTCAATCAATCAATAAAGTTTTATTGCAACCAAAAACTCAAACTCAATTCTTTGCTTCAAACATTATGGAATTGTCGTTTCGCGTCACCTCAGTAGAACGGTCATCGCCATTCCAAGTTCTGGTTAGGCATTTTCAAGTGAGGTTTGACATCAAGATAACCTGAACTCAAAACCACCTTGTTTGGTCATGTCCGTGTTTACCTCGACAACTCTCGTCCGAACACCGAAAACACAGCTAAGAAATAATGGCGAAATAGAGAAACCATTTCAAGAACGCATGCTGGATCAAAATTTAGATCGGAATTAATTATAATTATCAAACAGAAACCTCACGTAATTAACTAATTTTATCGGAGACACATGTCCCTTTCCTTGCGCGACACTTGTAAGGGATTAAGTGAGCAAGTAAATTTCGTTGGAACAGCAATAGTAATGAAAGTTTAAAATTAATTAGCCTACTGTAAACATGTACAGTTGTACACGGTGATTCAATAAAAAGTAAGCCAAACTTTATAAACAAATATTAAAACGTGAACTATATTTTTATTAATAACATTTTCAAAATAAAAATATGTAAATACTTACTTTTTCATTTTAATGACTTCCGGTTTATATTTCCTACTCAAAAAAGCAGACGATAATACGATTGAAAACATAAACAAGAAACTAGCAATTTCCAGAAAAAAATGCCTTTTAATAAAAAGAAGATCTAGGCCTACACATGAGAAAAGGTTTGAGGGAGTGCAAGAATTACTGCAGCCGTCAATTTCTACAAGAGTTTCCAGAAAACATTGGACCAGAAGCGGATTAGATAAATTGCTTCGAAAAATTAGCGTAACAGGGTCAGTCGACCGCGTCATTAGTAGTGATAGACGAACGTTATCGCGCACTGAAGAAAACGTTGCCCTTGTCGACGATGCTGTTGCCCAATGGCGCCAGCGCCTCCAGGCTTGCGTGCAAGAAGAAGGAGGACATTTTGAATATCTTCTTTAATTAAACAATCAAACCATACTACTGAGACTCAGTCTGAGAGTTTCTTCAAAAAAATATAAAATACTGTTTTCATGTTAGAAGTACTTAGGCCTATATGAAATACAAAGTGTGGTTTACTTTTCATTGAATCACGTGTAGATTAGAGAATGCAGCGTTTGGGAAAGATAGGGTTAGATCAATTCACAACCTCGATGGCAGTCCAGTCCCCTTCAACGAAGGAAGGACTGCGACCGATTTCAACGGTAGAACAATCATCCAACTTTGGTGGAGTTTTCCTTACCGTACTGTAACTCTCTTAGACTATTCCGCAACACGGTCCTCATCTATCGACTAAAATTAATCGATTCTTAACCATCGGTACCCGTTTGAATGAATGTCACGACATTAAAGGTTCCTGTTCCATAGCCGAAATTCAATCTCTGTAAATAGCTACTCTGGTTATGCGATCAGGCATCCACATGTGTTATAGAGACTCCTAGGCTTGTGCTCCCATTGCTGCAGTAGCTAACCAACGCAGAACGATATCCCTCTCTGACAACGTCAATCAAGCAGTCAATCAATATTCGTTTATTCTGAATAACCAAGTTGTCACAGACGCAACTTGTTACAATGACAACTGATTCTTACTTTGACAAGGATTCAAGTACGTTTACAGTTGGAGTTTATCAGGGGTTGCTGATAGGTAGGATAAGTTGCCAATTTAGATTAATTAATAAGCATTCCGAAACAGGACTATATAGACAAAAGTTCGATCGTTTTTAACGGAAAGTTTGAAATCATGCTGTCGGGTGCGAAGGCTGTGCAGCAAATATCATCTATACACAAAATTATTAGTCGACATTGCAATGTATGCGTGCAAATGAACGTTTCTATAGCCCCTTACCTACTCTTCTTGATATCCTATGTAAATGTTGCAGTACATTTAGAATATGTTCATCCATAACTCGACTCTTCGAAGCAACAAAATAATGATATTTTATGTAGGTTGACTAATGTGGCGTCAAACAGGGTGGCACGACAAAAGAGCGCCGACATAAGAGCGACCGACATAAGAGCGACCGAGCGATGTTGAGACGACCACACATGTACTTTTAAGATTAAAAATCGAAGCAACCAGAAAGATTAATCCTAATCCTAGTACAATTTATTCAACAAGTGCTATGAAGAAAAGAGAATTTAATACTAAATAAATGTCTGAATTTAATACTAATACTGTTCAACGAAAAGTATAAAATATGCGAAGTTTGTATCTAAAGCGGCTGTAGGCCTAAAGAAACGAGAATTTAATACTAAATAAATGTCTGAATTTAATAGTAAAACTGTTCAATGAAAAGTCTAAAAACGTTCTACAACGTTCTGGTTGGTTATTGAGTCAACTAGAAAAGTTACAGTTGAAGATATAGTTCAAGCGAAACGACCTTCTCTATCCATGCTCATTTTCTTCACGTCCTTTTATAAGAAAAGTTATAAGCAGCGCTCAACGACAATTTCGCACTTAACCCTATAGAACTATAATAGGCCGCAACATGCTAATTGTTTAAATTGTCCCTTTTGCTTGTCGTCTCCTTGATAAGCCCCGTTGATAGATCCCTTCGCTCTTATGTCGGTCGCTCTTTTGTCGGGGCTCTTTTGTCGGGGCTCTTTTGTCGGGCGCTCTTTTGTCGGCGTGCCGTCAAACAGGTATGCTATTTGACACACCCACACACTGGAAGAGCAGAGCGACAGAAGACGGAGAGATATAAACAGACAAACGGATGTACGGATGGAAGAATGAAGGGATGGACAGATAGATGGTTCAATGGATGGATGGATGATGGATGGATGGACGGTCGGACGACTGACAGAAGAGATATTAGGTCACTTACAGATAAGACATAAGACATAAGACATAAGACATTTTTATTGTTCCCCAGAATGAATACATACAGTGCATGTGTTTATTTTTAACAATGAATAAGAATAACAACAAATAGTAAATTATGACAGTAGTTTTAGGGTTTTAGGGTTCAATAGGCACACCTAAAGGGACAAGTCCCGCTGGACAGGGGCCTACTTACTAAGTGATTAGTGCAGCAAGATGACAGAGGGTGGTTGTGTTGAGTGGATGTAAGGGACATTGTTTACATATATGTGGACATTTAACTACAGAACAATTATAGGGGAGAAAAACACTTTAGTGGAGCAATAACTCAGACATCATCTACAAGCAGTTGAAAAAAGCACACCAAATGAAACCATAAATGAAACAGAAAGAAGAAAAATTAAACAACGTTGTTGGACAGTGGAAGAATGACGGAGAGACGGTTCAATGGATGGATGATGGATGGATGGATGGATGGATGGATGGATGGATGGATGGATGGATGGATGGATGGATGGATGGATGGATGGATGGATGGATTGATGGATGGATGGATGGATGGATGGATGGATGGATGGATGGATGGATGGATGGATGGATGGATGGATGGATGGATGGATGGATGGATGGATGGATGGATGGATGGATGGATGGATGGATGGATGGATGGATGGATGGATGGATAGATGGATGGATGGATGGATGGATGGATGGATGGATGGATGGATGGATGGATGGATGGATGGATGGATGGATGGATGGACGGATGGATAGGAAGGATGGATGCATAGACGGACGCATGGACAAACAGACAAACAGACAGACAGACAGACAGACAGATAGACAGATTAGATAGATAGAGGATAGATAGATAGATAGATAGATAGATAGAAAGATAGATAGATAGATAGATAGATAGATAGATGGATGGATGGATAGATGGATGGATGGATGGATGGATGGATGGATGGATGGATGGATGGATGGATGGATGGATGGATGGATGGATGGATGGATGGATGGATGGATGGATGGATGGATGGATGGATGGATGGATGGATGGATGGATGGATGGATGGATGGATGGATGGATGGATGGATGGATGGATGGATGGATGGATGGATGGATGGATGGATAGATAGATAGATAGATAGATAGATAGATAGATAGATAGATAGATAGATAGATAGATAGATAGATAGATAGATAGATAGATAGATAGATAGATAGATAGATAGATAGGCAGGTATTTAGGTCGATCGGTAGTTTTGTGGGTAGCCCGGGAGGTAATTAGTTAAGTGGGTTTAGGCAAATTGGTAGGTAGGTTGGTTGGTAAGTAAGTGGGTCGGTAGGTCGGCAGGCAAAAAGACGGACAGACGGACACACAGATTGACAGATGGATGACTGACGTATGATCGGGTCCTGGTAGACCTGCTTCCCAGAGTAACCAATCGTCTAATAGATCTATATGTATTTTTTTACTATTTATACATTATTAAGAGCCTCTATCCAATGAACGAGCATCAATCAATGGCGCTGAGCAATAATTGTGAATAAATCACTTGCTCTTTGTTCCTACACAGTCACCGTCTCACAGGGAGACTCGAACTCATACTCTCCGTTTTACAGGCCGTGCGCTCTATCCAGTCGGCTACCGTGTAACACAAATGTAGACTTGCATGGGTATGTGTGCATAATCGTTTGGAGTCTTTAGAAACCTCCCACATTGCTGATAATGTTTCGCAGTAGCCTACATAGAACATCATTTGCTCAGTTGAATAGCCAGCAGATAACGTTAAGCCATGCAAATTAATGAGTCTAACCAATTATAGGAGTAACCCAGGGCCAGCTGTTATCATTTGCGGCGTCTACGTGCCATTCGACGATCTGTTCCGTCGGGATTCGACGGTTTAAGCAGAAGTCACAGTCCCAGTCGTGCGAAAATCGACCCCGGTGAATTTCATTTAACTTTTTCTTCTTTAAATATTATTATACTCTAGAGATAATAATCCAAGGCTATAAAGCAGAGCTCGAGTCGGCTGATAGGAAAGCAATCTGCTGATCCAGAAGTTGAAACAGGCAGAGAAGAAAATTTATTTCACCGAGACTGAAGTTTGTAGGCTAAATGATGAACACTTTTGTACGACCTTATTAATTCATTAAGACTTTTGAGAACCACAGTCGCGAAATTTGCTACTGACTGCGTACCGATATTTTCTGCTCCGATTATTCCTATTCATTCATTCATTCATGTCTTTAGGCAATTTCTATAGTTGTTCTTTATTTTTCAGATTCCGTGGCGAATCCTCAACGAGAATGACGAGAGTGCGTACGTCATAATATGACAGACAGACAGATGGATGGATGGATGGATGGATGGATGGATGGATGGATGGATGGATGGATGGATGGATGGATGGATGGATGGATGGATGGATGGATGGATGGATGGATGGATGGATGGATAGGAAAGCAATCTGCTGATCCAGAAGTTGAAACAGGCAGAGAAGAAAATTTATTTCCCCGAGACTGAAGTACTTTGTAGGCTAAATGATGAGTCCAATGTCGCCCTTGCTTATATATTATATAAGCAAGGGCGACATTGGACTCGTGGATCCGCCCTTGAGGTGTTGTTAGTTGTTGCTTTGTTTTGTTAAACTTAGCATAATCTTGCACCGTATAATGCAATGGATTTGCAGTCATGTACGACTAAATATCCTCTATCAGATGGAGACAAACTTGTCTTTCTTCTTATATGGATTTTTTCGGCACCATGGGAACGTTTAAGCACTCAGAATCAAAATAGACATATCGAAACGATACCCCCAAAAATTCTACGCATCTGCATGGGTCTACACCGTGACACTGCTGTGGAGCTAGTAACCAGGTTAAAATCGATTAGGGCTCGAATATTTTACGCTATTGGCAAGTGTAGATAAATCAGGAAAATCAAGCGAGCTAAGTAAGTCATCTCTGATGATTCACTATTCGTGGCCATCTGGCGTCCATTTCAGCCCTACGTCGCTCCTTGTTCGGAAAACACAACTCGAGTTTTTCACGCTTGAGAAATGAATCAGTTCATCGGAATTGCAATAACTCTTAGCGTGTTCTAGCCTACAGACACTACCTTTCAAATAAATCGTACTAGATGCCAATTCTGATCCACCCAAGCGTTAACTGTTCGACTAAAATGTCAACAGCAAATCGCCAGAACAATATATCATGTGTAATAAAACATTTATTCTTCATTGATCATAGATGGGATTGTGCGACTTTGACAAACTGCAATAATCGATAGTTCGACACGTTTGTTCGAGTAAGCTCAAGTAGGCTATATGACGTCATTTATCATTTGTGGCGTTGCTTCAAATAATCATGTATACGCTTCGTCAACCCACAACCTCCACAGATAGTCTATGTGGTTACTAAGTGGCCAAATCGTGTTTGAAACCTCAGGCGACGAGATCTACATGCACTGTGCTAACGAAACGCCTTATAGACACTCGACAGTACACTCTGAAGCCCTTGGAAGCTTGTATTGTCCGCAGGATTATCCTTCCATGGGAGGAAAGCAACAAGCACCAGCGCATCCGCACTGATCACCATTGATCAGAATACTGGTCTGGGTAATGAATGGATAATTAAATGAACGTAAATCGTCCAGCCTTTGCTCAGGTTAAACCCATAAATATTCCACTCTGGGAACCATGGGAGATCCCAGTCGACACACTCACTCTGGACAGCACACTTGTAATCTGATCACAGTCAACGTCAAAGTCGTAATGACAGTGAAAGTGACAGTCATACGCTGTTCATAGTCAAATTCATAGTCAAATTCATAGTCAAATTCATAGTCACGGTCATAGTCAAATTCATTGTCATAGTCAAAGTCATTGTTATAGTCTTAGACAAAGTCAAAGTCCGTAAGAGAAACCAGGTCGAGAACATACGAGTCAGAGGCCCAAGAAGTCAATTGTTTAAATTTTAGTCCAGAATTACATAAGAATTGAATTCCTGACTGAACGAAAGATCCACGGAAATTAAAAAACCGGGTTAGTGAATTCCGAAGCTTCGTAAAATCCGCTGAAAATACCGTTTTTTGTCTAGGCACACGAAAAGTTGTCCAAATCTTGTCGGCAAAACCGGAAACTGAAAATTTTAGACACACGCACAGGAACAGCAGACACACAGAAACAGGCAGTCAGACATACGCGTTGATGTCTGCATGCGCCTGACTGTTACTGTGAAGTCATGTTGGGTCGAAAGCCCCATTTACCATCTACTGAGTCATCGTAAATGAGCAAAGCGCCAGATGTTTCGACCGTTTCAAGTCCATTCCGATGGGGAAAATCCGCCCTCAGGTATTGTATATATTTGATAGCTCGGCTCATCAATTGTTGACTTCATTCGTCATCGCTGAGAGATCGCTTCTGGTTCTTGACTACTTGCCAGCCGAATAATGTCAGCCATTCTTCTGCTGATTTCCGTATTGGCAGTAGTAAATATCGAAGGAAAAGCACGTATGTATTTGTAATAATTTTGATAAAAATGAAATTGATAGAGCAGTAGGAATATATCATTAGGATTAACATGAGAAAGAGAAGATGGAGGAAGGTGTAGTAATAGTCAAAGAAAAAGAAGTGGAAGAAGAAGAAGAACCTTATTACTGTGCATTGTTTTGCTAAATGATGAATTATAATTATATTCGTTTGTGATTACATTTAACATCATGAAGGCTAGCGCAGAGAGCGCCACTTATTGGACGCTATATTAATGTTCAATTCCATTACATCATATTGCATATGCGAGTACTCCACACTGGCCTCCTGTTGCGGAGAGCATTGCTTTTAGGACCTCAATTAGCCTATTGGCGCTTTTCCGACGTACATCAAGAAACTCGGCGAACCGGTCTCGAGTCAAATGAGACGGAGGTCGTTGCGCTCTGTGGCCCATGGGGATATACAGATTCTACGCTGTGATGGACAGTTCTCCTTGAATAGTCTGCATATGCACTTACCTACTGTTGACTTTGACTTTGTGCAGCATACATTCACCGTCCGAAAACGCTCTTGTTTAGATTTCTAAGATAGTCCTGGGTACTGCGCCTTTGTGAGTTACTTGAACTGAGCTAAATTAAGTATTCTCGGCATGCATATAATTGCTTTTAAATTAGTATCATGTTTAATTGTACAATGTAGCCTACATAAAGAGATTCGCAAACAGAGGAAATTTCAGTAATCGATTATCAAATAAGGATAAACCCCCTATGGCTGAGTTTATCTTTATTTGATAATGGTTGAATGAAATTCGTCCTATAGGTTCAACTCCACTATGCATAGTACAGTAGACTATTGAGTTATCCTATGACTCGCATGCAAATCTCACTCTTCGATATACTATTTTGACAATATAGTTATTCGCTAATCATTTTGATATCGTATGCGAGTGATAATCTACTGAAATGCTATACTACATTTGCAGATTTTTTCCAGAAAGACGCTGATCTTAACTTCATGGTTAAAACTTTAAATATTTTGTTTCATTTCATCAGCTTGTAAGCTGGACCTTCTTTTTCTCGTCGATGGTTCTTCATCCATCTGCGATGGTAGGATTTCTGAACCATGTCCAAGCTGGAGAGCCGACATTCAGTTTATCAAAAACATAGTCAAAAACCTGACCATTGGACCTGAAGAAACAAAGGTCGCTTTTGTCAACTTCGGTAACACAGCGGAATTGCGATGGAACTTGAACGAGTAGGTTGAATACACTGTAACGTGTTTTAATGTCTCTCTCTATCTCTATCCATCTATCCATCTATCTATCTATATGTATCTATCTATCTATCTGTCTATCTATCTATCTATCTATCTATCTATCTATCTATCTATCTATCTATCTATCTATCTATCTATCTATCTATCTATCTATCTATCTATCTATCTATCCATCCATCCATCCATCCATCCATCCATCCATCCATCCATCCATCCATCCATCCATCCATCCATCCATCCATCCATCCATCCATCCATCTATCTATCTATCTATCTATCTTCTATATATACATATTATATATATATTAGGGTGGTTCACAGATGCATGGTCAAAAACAAAGTGCAAGCTAGAAACCAGGGCACCCTCT
Source organism: Aporrectodea caliginosa (assembly GCA_020284085.1). Lineage (NCBI taxonomy): Eukaryota > Metazoa > Annelida > Clitellata > Crassiclitellata > Lumbricidae > Aporrectodea > Aporrectodea caliginosa. Next base: position 456,575 of record JACEVL010000771.1, read on the forward strand.
CAGTTTGTTAGACCTATCAATAGTATTATTTAGACAAAATTTCAGCTTTCAAATCCAACGGAAAGATGGTGCTCACGGACGGTGTCACTTTGCCTGATACCGATAAAAAGACACTGTGGAAATGAATGCGTCCAGCATACATTTTATATCACAATAAATCAAATATTTTACTGTAATTTGACAACACATGTGATAGTAGAACAGTTAGTCAAGTTGAACTGTAAAATTTAAGTAGGTTTGAAGAATTGTAAATGTCCAAACATTTAAAAGAAAACATCGTTCTGACCATGAATGTCGATTGATCCGGTTTTATGACCGCAACACCCGCCACAGTCTTAGAGTCTAGAAACTGCAAGCACTGCGTCAACACCAGCCTTCTTTGTTGTTGTGAGGCAAATAGCATTCCTATTTGCCACGACCACTTGGAGAAGACACTGCTTTTCTTCTTTATTATTGGTGATGACTCGGTTGAATTCCTCGAACAACTTCACACACCTCTGAGCCGTGTCGTTCACCACTCTCAACTGCTGAATTCTCTCTCTACCTTGTTTGTAATCCTCATTCTCGATCCATTTCTCTTGTGGAATTGTAAGAAAGTATTCACTAATCTTCGGGTGTGACAGCAGTGTCAGTTTTCATTGGGTTGCAAAATCATTCAAGCAAGCCCCCTCCTTCCTTACCGCAGCATCACCTCTCACCATCCTTTCACCAGGCTTTGCAGTTACTCTGTGAACAATATTCACCTTATCTGTTATAGTCCAGGCAATCTAGCTCAAAAATACCGTCAACCTGGGCAAAATTGCTTCAGAAGCTTTTAAACGGTTTCCTGCTCAGTTTCCATTGCTGAATAACATATCCAAAATCCCCCAAAATCCGACCACGGGGTCACCCCCGAAAAATGCATTTTATCCAAGATGGCGGCCAATAATGGATCCAAACACAGAAAACAGTATATATAAGGTCATAGGTCAGCTACAATGACAAATCAAGTATCAAACTTCACATTATCAAGGTCAACGAATCGAATTATCGTAGTGGCAATAGTGTCGGAATGTTACTATCTAAGATGGCGGCCAATATGGCCGCCAAAACCCAAAATATGTACAAATCAGGTCAGAGGTAAGCTACAATAACAAATGAAGTGTTGAATATAATATTTTCAAGGTCAAGAAATCTATTTATCATAGTGGCAATAGTGTCGGAATGTTACAATCCAAGATGGCGGCCAATATGGCCGCTAAAACAGAAAAATATGTATATATCAGGTCAGAGATAAGCTACAATAACAAATGAAGTGCCGAATATAATATATTCAAGGTCAAGAAATCGATTTATCGTAGTGGCAATATTGTCGGAATGCTACTATTTAAGATGGCGTCCAATATGGCCGCCAACACAAAAAAATAGGTATATCTCAGCTCATCAAGTCTAGATCGGGGCCATTCGGGGGCCTTTGGAACAGCTCTTCGGAACCATCATCGTCTCAACGACACTGACGAAAACTTTAAGCGGACTGTCTCTGAGCTGTTTGACTCCCACGAGGCTGTGATAACTGAGCCACTAGACACATTTCTCACAGCACGCTCTGTCAAGATGCGTCCCTGTCCCCTAGGGTGGTTGCATCTCTAATGGAAAATTTTCAACTTCAGTTGTTTACTTTAGCCAACCCGGCATTCCGTGCCAATTGGTTTAGAAGTAATGTAGCCCAAAAATTATCAGGATTGAACAATATCTAGGACTGCCACAACGTCTTTGAAATTTTGACTTTTACAGATAATTTTCGTCATTTCGAGTATAAGTATTTGATTCGCATTTTTGGACCTATGTTTAGTTTTCAACAAAAAGGCTGAATGATTTTACTTAAGCACAACTTAAAAATAATTTCTACAATGTTTATGTTCTCGTTGATTGTTTATTATTAATTTTTATTGGCATTTTAGTGGTATTTGATCCGTGAGTTCCTGAGACCGATAACCACAAATCTATTCGAACAAGCATACACAAAAGGGTGCAGTGGAAAATAAGCGAAAATTAGAAATTCGAAAAGTAATAGCAACCAAAAGTTGCCTAATGGCATGGATCAAACACTGTTCAAAATTTAAAAAAATAATTATGTCTTCCGCCCCCACCAGAGGGCCACAGTTACGAGACAAAGCGTTTTTCGAGAAAATTGTAGGTTTTCTTGTAAAATATTCTAATTGAAAACTAATTAACAGCCATTCAATATACCGCTAGAAAGAGCTCTTAAAACTGAATAAAATGATGTGTTAATTTTCAGAATATCCCCATATTTGCAGAAGTTATTAACTTTGTACCATTTCCTCAATAATAATAATAACTCTAAAAAATAATTTTAATCACTAATCAGTGTAATCACTAGTAACCAGGCATGCAATAAATGTAATTGTGGTGTAATCTGGACCTACTACAGGCAGTTGAATTTATTCCTGGTTTAAGTGTTCACTTTTCATTTTTGATTACAACTATTATGCTTACTGTTCGAGTGCTCCTATATTTGATAAAGGGTGAAACTTTGATGGTGTTGTGGCAGTCCTAAATATTAAAATTTTTCATACAACTTTTGTGTGATGTTTCTGGATGGAATGGAACCAAATGGAACCTTGGCGAACATTAGTTTCACACTTTTATTTTTAAGAACCACCCTACTGTCCCCCCCTCTCGCCGTGATTTAATGCTGAACCCTTAGGCGTCAAGCCCGGCATCTGACGAGGGTTTACAGACGAACGCGATCTCCGAAAGATCAAACCACCTGGATCCGCTATGTCCGAAACATGCAATCCTTCTACCGGAGCATGGAGCAGGAATACTGTGACTCTGGGAGGCCGTCATCGGCCGACGATCGGGTGAGCCAAAAAGCTCTGGACAATCTTCAGGGACCTTCGTGGCTGACGGTCGGGTAGTCAACGGTCACAGGCTCCTTCTCCTTTTACTGTCAACGTGTTTCTGAAGAAACTAGCATCCACGATTTCTTCCATCCGTCAGGCAAACTCCTCTCTCTCTCTCTCTCTCTTGACCATCTTCGATGTCAGTCTGCTGCTCAGCTTTTGACTCTCTTCACCATCATATACTCCTTCAACGCCTTTCTACTTCTTTTGGGCTGACAGACAAACCGCTAGAGTGGCTTCTCTTCTTCCTGTCAGAGCGCACTAATTGTATAGTCTTTGGCTCCTCTAGGTCCAGCTGGGTTCTTGCCCCTTTTGGTGTTCCACAGGTTCGGTGCTGGGACCAATGCTTTATGTTATCTAAACGTCTGGTATTGGGGTCTTGCTGGCGTCATGTGGGCTTCTGCACCAGCTATAATTATTATGGTGATGTGCAGACCTACATCCGTTACAGCCCCGATTGCGTGGTGGGTTGCCGTTCATCAGATGTGCCAAGCTATGGATGCCCTTTCCACTTGGTTAGCATCCAATCGCCTGCTTCTAAACGCCTCTAAGACTCAAATTCATTTGGTTGGGTGGTGGTAGCCGGCGGGAGAGCATTGACCAGTGCCGGCAGTGGCGGAAACATTTTCACATGTCCCCTTCGTGGATTCGGTCCGGGACTTAAGGGTAACTCTGGATTAAGAAATTAGTTTTCATCAGCACATATATCAGGTCACCTGTTGCTGCTATTATCAGCTACGTCAATTGCGGGCTATTTCTCGCTCCCTATCCCATGGCTCTGCTGTGATTCTTATCCATGCTTTTGTTACTAGCATATTGGATCACTGCAGTTTGATCCTGGTGGGTCTGCGACGGAGCCACTTGGACTAATTGGGCGCCTTGACCGGTTCCTCCGTTCAGCTGCTCGTCTTACAGGGACTTTCCCAAATATGCTCCTGTTTCTGTATTATATGTGGGATGTATTGTACTGGCTCTCTGTCCCACAACGCATCTCTAACAGGGTTGCTGTTTTGGTCTGGTGGCGCATACTAGGCTGTGCGTCGGCCTACCTGCGTGATCTTTGTCGTCCGCTCTGGGATACAGCTGGCCGTCGATTCATCCGATCTTCTGCTGGGCAGAACTCTAGTGCCTCATGCTCGCTCCTCAATTAGGCTGCACCGTGCCTCCTCAATGGTTGGCCCTTCCATTTGGAATGGTCTCCCATTAGAGACTCGTCTACTGCCTATGGGTAGTGCGATTGCATTTAATAAGTTACTAACTTATTGGTGCCGCAGCTTGGCTGGGAGCGCCTCTGAGTAGCTCTCTTGAAGGGGCGCAATATCAAATTCCTTAAATAAATGAATGAATAAGTAATCCACAATAACAAATGAAGTGGCAATAGTGCGAGAATGCCAAAATCCAAGATATCATGAAAAGATCTTCAAAATCAAAGTTTTATAGGAAGTGCTTCTTCTGTTGTCAGAGCTACAAATAGTTTTCAAGAAACATAAATTTGTGTGTGTGTTGGCGGCCATATGGGCCGCCATCTTGGATAGTAACACTCCGACACTACTGCCACTACGATAAATCGATTTCTTGACCTTGAAAATATTATATTCGACACTTTATTTGTTATTGTAGCTTACCTCTGACCTGATTTATACATATTTTTCTGTTTTGGCGGAAATATTGGCGGCCATATTGGCAGCCATCTTGGATAATAAAATTCCGACACTATTGCCACTATGATAAATCGATTCCTTTACCTTGATAATATTAAAGTTGACACTTCATTTGTTATTGTAGCTAACATATGACCTGATATATTGGATATTTTTCTGTTTTGGCGGCCATATTGGCCGCCATCTTGGATAGTAACATTCCGACACTATTGCCACTACGATAAATCGATTCGTTGACCTTGATAATGTTAAGTTTGATACTTGATTTGTCATTGTAGCTTACCTATGACCTTATATATACTGTTTTCTGTGTTGGCGCCATTATTGGCCGCCATCTTGGATAAAATGCATTTTTGGGGGTGACCCCGTGGTCGGATTTTGGGTGATTTTGGATATGTTATTCAGCAATGGAAACTGAGCAGGAAACCGTTTAAAAAGCTTCTGAAGCAATTTTGCCCAGGTCTAACTGTATATTGCCTGGACTATTACTGGAAGTTGGTCTGAGAACAGTGCCAGACCTACAGCCTCATCTGAAAGGTACCACTAGTGGTTTCTAGGGCCTTCCTGGCAGGAACGCTGATCTCGGGGTCAACTGACTCATATTTTCCTAGATTAATCCAAAGTGACAGATCTTGTTCTGGAGCTTCAGCAACAAGTGAGGCCTTTGTCCATGCTTTTGTGTAAAGAAGGGCAACAAAGCTGCACAAATCGATTAATTTGAGTTTCTTTCTTATTCGTTAGTTTGAATACACCACGTTGATCACGAAAAAGGTAGATTTTGATGGAATACAGTAACTTGACAATCCAACTTGCATGGTGAATTGGCCCAGGGCTCTCCAGTGAATTATTGGAGGCTAACTTCCAAAACAACCATTTTCAGCTCAATGAGTTCTTGGTAGTCATCTCTGATCTCTGAATCTGATTTTCTTTCAGTAAACTTCTTGAGAAAACTGAGTGCTGTTTCATGATAGGGTTCAGTGCCGGATATGACATTCAGTCATGTAACACACTTTCCAAGCAGCTTTATATGTCTGGAAGATTGGAATATGTGGTGAATTAGATGGTCCGCAGAACAAGGTGAATACTTTTGCTAAGATCATCACATGGTGATGGCCGGCCTACCACAGGAGCTCTCGACCTATCTTGGTCCTATCAAGATAGCTCTCCGTTGAAGAGCTCAGTGTTGACAGATATCAAAGCTCAAGGTTTGATCCTTGTCAGTGAGTTTCCACAAATCCAGGAGATTATGAATGGCCATGGATTCATTGTATCCTGCCACACAGGCTAATTTCGGCACACCGAAAAGTTAAAGTGTTAAAATAATATGAGCTCTTAAATTTCGTTGGCAAATGGTAAATTTGAAAATTCACTTCTATAAACATATCTGCCCAAAACACAAAAAGTAGACACCATGACCCTCGACAGGAACATTACACTTTGTTCAAAATACCAGTAAGTAAGTATAACACAACAGAAACTATTTGAATCTCATCTCCATGACAACTGTTGAGTTGTTGACCAAGTTATACGACATCAAGATTTACCGCTAATGCTACTACATGGCAATATTTCTATGTCATTGAGCACCATCTTCCAGCTGGATTAAGATGCTGAAATGTTGTCTCAATAATACTATTGACAGGTCTAACAAACTGAGAGGGTGCCCTGGTTTCTAGCTTGAACTTTGTTTTTGTGAACCACCCTAATATATATATAATTATATATCGATCTCTCTATCTCTATCTCTCACTCTCTCTCAGGAAATGCCATTGAATTTTGTTGTGGCATGTAGCAGTACTACTGCTGAATTCCAGTGTACGTACCTATATCCTTTTTGAGTAAGTCAGTATGTAAATAAAGTAGTGTGCATGCAAGCAATGGTGCTTGGTGGATGAAGTATGACGAAGCATGCAGTGTTTCACCAGGTAGTGCAGTAGGCGACAGCTCTCGTGTAACTTAGTCAGATGCGATTAGTTTTCGGTTCCAACAATGACCAAGGCCAGCATGATGATCGTTCGTGCCACGGCCATGACTCGGCCATAGGCCGTTGACTCTTGTCGACTGACGACGCTCAACAGAGATTTAAGTCGTTTATTGCTGAGTCACAAAACAACATACATTAATGGAGACAACGAAGTTTCACCACTCGACAGTTGAATCATACTGCTCGTCTGACTCCCTGCCTATTAAGATCAACGACTATATATAATATGTACAGAAAGTAGTAATTCGGTTCGGTTTAGCTGGGCTATAGGTTATCGACACGATCAGCAACTCCGAATGTGGTAAGGTAATCAGCAACACTGACCTACTCACTTCGCTGCCTTGTTTAATCCCTCTCTCAGTCTCCATCTATCTTTGTCTGTCTGCTTATATCTGTCTCTTGGCATTCATTCACTCAGTCAGTCTCTGCTCAACGGTCTCCTATTCAGATGATGCTCAGCGGAGGGGTATTTCATTCTGTGTCTGGTGCCGTAATGATCTAGCGCCAGACTCTGAGGGTGTGCAGGTATGCATATTTGTATGTATCTAGGTATGTATGTAAGTACTATGCATTTATGCATGTATGCATGTAAGTGTGTTTGTGTGTATGTGTGCGCGAAAATACGTGTATGTGCATTTGTATGTGTGCATGTATGCATTTTATATGTATCAAAGCACATGTATGCATGTACATGTATGTATGTTTGCGTGAATGTATATTTGTATGCATGTAGGCAAGTGTTTGTATGTATTTAAATATTTGTAACGGTCCCCTAATAATAGATTTTTATCTATTCACGGGTATGCACTGATCGTGTGCACGTGTTACCTATAAAGTCTATATCCATTGCGATTGGATGAATGTATGTCAAGTTATATAGTTCAACCAATCAAATCAATGCAACACATTTCAAGTTTGAATATTAATTAGCATAAAATCGTCAAACTAATTAAATGTTATCTAAATATGGTTTCGATTTCTTGTCTAGGGTAATCTATTAACATTGTTTTAATTCTATAAACTATCCTTACTTAAACCAGCGCATTCTACATGGTGTTAAGCCTAAGGGAAATTAAATACCTCCCACGTAGATAGTCTTGTAGTCACTTCTGTATAACCCCAACGGACTTTCACTTCAAACAAGCGTAGATCTCACTGTAGATGATGACGAAGACGATCATGTCTTTCATTGAGTTGACGAGTGAATCTCTTCTGTAAAATGTAGAACTCACGTAGCATCGCATCTTCTTTTAGTAAAGTAGAATATGGAAGATTTGTATGAATCTCTTCGCTCTTATATTCGACTCGCTATCGACTTTAATCCAATAGGTACAGTTCATGGAAGTTTCGACGAACTTTACTGCTTACGTGAATTTAAACTTCTATCGAAATCGACAGACGTATAGTTCAGTTCGATTATAAGATTCCTTTTGACTGAATCTTATATCCGCAATACTGTACTTATACTCCTCGAGTATAGTTCTTATCGCAACTATAACGTTTACGAATAAGATACACTTTCGACGCTCTAATGCCTCAAATTGCACTTAGAAACGCCACGCAATCGCCATTCTTCCCAGCATCGGGCGAAGAACTCCTTAACGGTCCTTTGCACACCGTCTTCCTCTTGTAATGCGCATGCGAGGTCAAAGTCTGTTGATCAACGTGACATTGTTTGAATTTGTCCAATGGCATGGTTTCATCGTAGTTATGTATCCATGACGTTCAAACAATAAAGACTAATTATTACCTTATGCCCCTGGAATTGCGCCAGTTATCTACGTTGGTTGATTAATTAAGGTTTAACACAAAGAATGCTATAATTAATCATTAACAATACAATCTTCTACTGTACCTATTAAAATCTATATACGTATATATGAAGAGATATGAATGTTTGTTATAATACTAAGGGAATCGTTACAATATATTTGCATATATATTATCATGTGTGCATGTATGAGCATCTACGTATATGCTTGAGTATGTATGTGTGAGTGTGTAATCTAACAAGATTGTCTAGAGATGTCTAGAGATTGTCTAGAGATGTCTAGAGATTGTCTAGAGATATATTGCAGAACACCTGTTGTCGGATGAAATGCAATTTTATTGTCTGAGCTGTCTACAGACGAAACATAACTCAAAGTGTCAAGACGTGGATGAATGGTTGCGAAAACGAGCGAAGATCCTCACAAAGAGTAGCACAACTCTCACAAACAACCGGTGACAAAAGATCGACCAAAAGGAAGAAATGGTTAAGAACGAACCAATTTCTCATCCACATAGGGGCAGAAAACGATTAGTGCAGAAAAGGTCTAAAACGGGAACGCAGAATCGACAGCCAAAATCAAGATGTGTATAAGTCAACTTCAGCACGTCTGCTATGGTCGGCTTTCCATCCAAAGAGGCAGAACGCATGCAATATAAAGCAACTCACCATGCTTTATCCCTTACGCAGTGTCGGCCGGTGTGCAACAGTGTGCCAGTGTGCATGTATATAACATTGAATAATTATATGTATATATGCCTGCGTGTATGTATATATAAGTAAGTATGTACGTGCGATGTTGAGTCTTTCCACGAGGATAATGTATTATAATTATGATCAAACACTCACATAGCGTCATTTCTTCTCAGCATCTAATTGTACTTGTTTGTGACATTTATAAAGCGCTACTTTAGGAATAAACTCAGCAGTGGCGCTCATGTATGGTCGTGCTTCTGTAGATACAAAACTGAGAAATCGCTGTTGGCAGCCATTGCCGCTGAGGAGATTCCGGGCGGTGAGACGACTAGTCTAGCTTCCTTCTCAATCGTCGGGACTAAAGTTTTCACAGGAAAAGAAGCAGATGGAGACAGAGACAACGTCCCTAATGTCGTGATACTGATCACGGATGACGTTGAAGCTTCCAGAGAGGAAGTTAATGCTGCGGCTGCTTTACTTCAGCATGTGCTAAAAGTAAAAGTGATGCTCGTGTGCTTAAACACAACTTCCTCGCAATGCCATGCAGAGTGTGCGCAGCGTGCATCATCATACCCACACGAGGTGAGATTATACAATTTATGTTGTTTTTCGACCCAGATCGTATTTGAATGAGTAGGTTACTAGTTCAACAGTCCCTTGAAACTTTTGTGATTATCTTGGAATAGGTGCCACACTTTAAGCTTACGTGGAAAATAACGGATAATTAAACAGAATTGAAGACGTAGAAAATGAGTTAAATGAAAACCCAGGCATGGTCGTCTAAAAATTGGAAATGACTTAAATGGTCATCACGTTTTGCCTATTAAAAACAACTGGGTGACCTTTATGAATATCGTTCCACTTGTACAGAGTCTTCTGTGGAGGGAAATACAGGGTTCAAAATACATGTAGTCATACACGATTGAGATGATGCACTTGTGTTAATACGCCTTCCGTGGTAATTGTCCGTCATGGAGTTAAAGTTACATATTTCTAAACTTAAATAATGTGTACGTAACATTACGTACTATAAATATTCGAAATTTATCAGCGTATGTGAAAAGCCTCGTTTTGGGAGACCATCTGAATAACCGGAGACATATAGAATCAAGTCCACAATAGCCAGGTTGTTTGGTCCGTCTCGGTGCCAAGTCGAAATTCGGGTGAGGTCAAGCCGAGGACACAGCATGGTGCATTGGTGCTACGATGTAAATCGACATAAAGGCTAACTTGTAGAGTGAACTGATTTTGTTGTTTGTTTTAGGAAGGCGTAACCTACTTCATGGCGGAGAAGTTCAGTTTGATCGAGACTGTGAGAGAGAGCCTGGAAAAGCAACTATGTGTTTTTTTCAAAGGTTACATTGATACCCTATAACGTTTCAGTATTATAGTTCGTTGAGCCGTTCTTTTGCACTGTCAATTGCATTGAAACCTCTTCAGAATTTGAGTATTATTTTCTCACCTCTTAATCGTAATCTTTCCGTTCTTTTTCGACTGTTTTATATCCAACTGTTTTGAATTGAATTGCAATGATATCATAGCATGAATCACATGTTGCAGCCTAGCTCCAAGTAGTTGTTGCGTTAGAGATAAAAGAACACAACGACGATATTGAATTTCTGAATGTAAGCTTTAAACATACGAGAGTCGGTTTATAAACGGCTTTTATTTCGTGATGTGAACATTTGTTTCAATATTAGGATTGTATTGCATTGATTGGGTACGCAATTAGGGCAGTGCCCGGTTCAATGGGTTCGGGGTTAACGTTGATAATGTAAGCCTCCTTTCTCCTTGCTAAAGAGCCTGCCAGCTGCTCCCGTCGTTGCTGTCCGAAGAGTAGGCCGCCGCCAGCATCGTCTCCAGGGAACCTTTGTCCCATGGGCCTTATGACTTCCTGAAAAGTGCGAATAGAGCTGTCGATGCATTCAGAGAGCAAACTCCGCCACTGCTCGTACTCTGGCAGTGCCAGTCCCAAGCATGGAGCAAGGAGGAGGACGATGCTAATCATCTTTGTTATGACACATTGTCGTTAAACAGCAAGTAACCATTCAGAGATCATTCAGAAGAAAATTGATTAACCAATGAGGTTCATGTTAGATAGATCTGCCTGAAGAGCATATAGACAGTGTATCACTAGGCAGTTTCTGAATATTGTCGCTGGAGTGATATTGTCGATTCCGAAGAAGTTACATTGAAATCGTCTTTCATCGAAGCATAGTGACTGTGCAATGTGTGCATCGTCGGTGGGATGTCGCCATGAACTCTCTGCCAGATCACGGAGGTCAAATTGCATGGGCGTCAGAAGGGAAGGATCCAGAGATCGTCGTCCAAGGGTACCAGAAGATAGATAGATAGAAACAGATAGAGAAAGAAAGAGAGAGACAGAGAGAGAGACAGAGAGAGAGACAGAGAGAGAGACAGACAGACAGATAGACGAGAGAGAGAGAGAGAACGGAGAGAGAGAGAGAGAGTACAGAGAGAGATTGAGATATAGATTGGTCATCTGGCCAGCTCAGCCCACGGTCTCTGCGAGAAAACGTAATGTGTTAAATACTGTTGTCTTCTGTTGTAGATCCAGATGCTTAGCGACGACGTGTAAACTCTGAAGGTGTTTGCGAAAATTTCAATTCTGCCCGACAAATAACTCTTTTCTTCTTATATTTTAACTGAATATTTTTGGAATAGCTTTGCTTGAACTGACTCTGCATTTCTGTTGTGACGTCTGCTTTGGCGAAGATATTATCTAGCATATTAAATGATATGGTCGTCACCGGAACAGAGGCATGATCTTTTATGCATACCGGATATGCAGACAATTATTGTGCCTTATGAATTTGAAATGAATCTCCAGCATACTTTCGAAATTTTAAATATTAATGACTTCGTTTGACAATTATATCTCTTTGCAACAGTTTGTCTTTTTGCTTGAATAGCCCGTAACTAGAGATATAAATAAATGAGCCAAAGCACAGGAAATTTAATAGCCAGTAATAAAGATAGCAAATGTAATTATAGAGCCTGCATAACAGAATGAAATGATCAGAGATAGATAAGCTAAAGTCATTCTAATTGAACATGGCCTCCCAAGTATACCTGGAGGGGATCTAACTGCTCACTCTATGAATGTGAAACCAAGATGGCACACCAAAGCATGTAACATAATCTGCCCTATTTCTGTTAAATTGTGTTCGAGACAATTACGACAGGTATATTTAGTAAAGCATTAGTTTGATTTCAAATGAACTATGAAGAAATATGTATGTAATTATTTCGTCATTAGAGGAAGCCTATTAACCTACATGTATCGGTTGCGGTATATGCACAATTGTGTTGTATGGAGTTCGCTTCATCTAAGTTCTATATCCTGTGCCATTCAACTAAGTTCTTTTCCTCTAACATTATGGAATAGTCATTCCCCGTCACCTCAGTAGAACCGTCATCTCGTTTGACAGTTTCAAGTGAGGTTTGACACCGAGGTAACCTGAACCCCAAACCCGAAATTTGGACATGTCCGTGTTTACTTCGACAGCTGTCGACCGAACATCAAATAAAACTTGGAAATAATGGTGAAATAGAAAAAACATTTCAAGAACGCACGCTGGATCATATTTTAGATCCGAATTAATGTTAATTATCAATCAGAAACCTCACGTAATTAACTAATTTTATCGGAGACACATGTCGCTATTCTTGCGCGACACTTTTAAGGGATTAAGTGAGCATTGAGCAAGTATGCATTAAGTTTCTGTTGTTCTTTTTTTGTGACATGCATACAACAGGGAAGGCGCCATGAAAGTCTGTGGTGGTGTGTGAAAGAGAAAGAGAGGGAAAGATTTCTTTGGAACAGGAATAGTAATAACAGTTTAAATACGTCTACTGTATAACTGTAGATTAGGGAATGCTCCGTTTGGGAAAGATAGGGTTAGATTAGTTCACCAGCCTCGAGGGCAGTCCTTTCAACCGAAGGGAGGACTGCGACCGATTTAAACGGTAGAATAATCATCCAACTTTGGTGGAGTTCTCTTTACCGTAACTCTCTTCGACTACTCGGCAATACTGTTCTCATCTATCGACTAATATTCATCGATTAGTGAGATTATTTGTTTCGGTCCCCATCTACCGACTAGGTATTGAACGAAACCATTCTGTTAGCTCTCCGTCCACTCTCACTGCGCTGATCGATTTGGCTACCGTGTAACTGTAACATATACTTACGTGTGTATTAGCCTGGTCCAAACTTACATGGGGAAATATATTTTTTCACAATATGCTGCTCCACAAGGCTGCCCCTGTTACACTTGACTAGAAGACTCTGTGTTGAAAAAATTGAAGAGATATGAGCATGTTTAGAGGTCGCTAGGTTTTGACACTTTTGTAGAAATTGCAAAAATTGCGCATCTGACGCGTTAATAGCTTCATTATGAATTAAAACAAGCAGTTTAAGCACCCATGAACACCAAGCACCATCTTTCTAAATCATGATCAATATGCCAATTGTATTTAAGTAACTAAAAGAATAATAAGCTTATTTACATATAAAACACTTATTTCAAGTTCTTTCTGATAGATAAACGGTTGTTGGCTTATAACTAATTTTTAAATTTTGCATGCCACCTTTTCATCACAATTCGTTTCATATCCTACAATTGTATTGTTCAATATTGCTCTGTATGCTGCTAATTTAGCGTGATTCGAGTACTTTTTTCGTCTGTGAAGCCAGCCTTGAATATGAAATAAGCTTACAGCACATGTTTTTTCACTTTCTGCAATAAAAGCTCGTACGTTACAAAACGGCGGCTATGGTGAAACTGGCATCAACAAGGAGTTCCTCACAATGTTGTCTGTTAGGGATGCCTGACAAACACTTTCTTGGGTCTGGACTCCCAAAAATTGGGCAATCCTGAGGAATTTCATATTTCATTACCAGAATAGACTATAGCATTTGGTGAGGCCACGAAAGCAACAATAGTCGCTGCGTTGGTAATTCGGGAGGAGGCTAGAATCCCCGCACAGTGTGTGGATTCGGGTGTTCGCAAACTGTGGAAGTTGTATGAACACAAATTTTTGCTGATTCAAGGAGTTACAGTTTGAGTTCGATTTAAGTAACTCTTTCAGTCATCATCTCCACTATTTCTTCGAAGCGTGTCACTGAAGACATCGAGGCTGCTCTGGTAATACAATCTTATTTATCCACCTAATCCGCTATCCATGTAGCGTCTGGACAGGAAATCCTTCGACCACCAGACTCCACTGGAAGAGTATGTCACAAGGAGATCTTTAAAACTGATTGATCTTTTTACCATCCAGGGTCAAGAACAACCCACAGCCTTCCTATCAAAGTCCTTTACTCCCTGACCCCTGGGCCCTATATACTTTTCAGTCGATGAAGGCAAATGTCAAACTGTTGATGGTCGTCAATGACTGCGCAGAACGTGGAGTGGCTCTGATCCATTCTTACAATGATATACTAAGGATGAGTCACAGAAACAATACTTGCTGCAACTTGTCTCCAGTCATCGGACAAAATTTTCTGTTCCAACAAAGGCAAAATGAAATAATAGTAGGTTGTGGGTTTTCCAGCACTTCAATGACAGGATTTATGCAGACTGGATTACTTCTTTAATTATCCAAAATTATATTTTATTACAAACGTAATGCAGCCTGACTAAGCAGTAATACTGCAGTATATATTTCTAAATTGGGATGTTTATTTTTCAAAATAATAACTGACTTGAAAATAATTTATAACTGATTTGAAAAAAATCAAAATTATACATGTTTTTGACAAGTTCATACTATAATATGACTATGGGAAAAAGTCGAAAAACATAGCGACCTCTAAACATAATCAAATCTTTCCAAAATTTTGCATACAGACTCATGTTTTCATGTGTAACAAGGGCAGCCTTGTGGAGCAATGTATTTCCAACTTTTAATTTTGTGGACCAGTCTAGTGTGTATAGGCCTATTTGTGCATAATAGTCTGGCGTCTTTAGAAACCTGCCACAATGCTAATTAGTTTTTAGCCTACATAGAACATCATTTGTTCATTTTAATAGCCATAAGAGAACGTTGACCCATGCAAAGTACGAATTTAACAAATAGGATCAACCCGGGACCAGCAGTTATCATTTGCGGCGTCTACGTGCCATTCGACCATCTGTTCCGCCGGGATTCGACGGTTTAAGCTGAAGACACACCACCATCCCGGTCGTGCAAAAATCGACCCCGGTGAATTTAATTTTAACTTTTCTTCATTAAATATTATTATACTGTTGAGAGAATAATCCACGACTATAAAGCAGAGCTCGAGTCGGCTGATAGGAAAGCAATCTTCTGCTGATCCAGAAGTTGAAACAGGCAGAGAACAAATTTCACCGAGAGTGAAGTTTGTAAATGATGAACACTTGTCCGACCTTATTAAGTCATTAAGATTTTTGAGAACCACAGTCAAATTTAATGTCGCGAAATTTGCTACTGACTGCCAATCGATATTATGTGCTCAAATTATTCTTATTCAGTCATTTAATGTCTTTTGACAATTTCTATACTCGTTCTCTATTTTTCAGTTTCCGTGGCGAATCCTCCACGAAAATGACGATAGTACGTACATGTACGTCATATAAGCAAGAGCGACATTGGACTCGTGGATCCGACCTTGAGGTGTTGTTAGTTGTTGCTTTGTCTTGTTAAGGTCAGCCTAATCTTGCGCCATATAATGCAATGGATTTGCGGTCATTACGTCTAAGCATCCTCTGCCATCTGCAGACAAACTTGTCGTTCTTCAAATATGGGTTTGTTCCGAATCTTGGCTACGTTCAAACACGCAGTATCAAAATAGACATAGAGTCTATCGCAACGATAAGTCATAAAATTCTACGCAGCTGGTATACACCAAGAACACTGTTGTGGAGCAAATAACCAGGTCATAACCAGGTCAAAACCCGATTAGCGCATGAATTCTTTTTACGCTATAATTGACAAGTGTAGATAAATCAGGAAAATCGAGCGAGCTAAGTAAGTCATCTCTGATGATTCACTATTCGTGGCCACCTGGCGTCCATTTCAGCTCTCCATCATTCCTTGCTCTGTAAAGTACAACTCGGAGTTTTTCACGCTTGAGAAATGAATCAGTCCGTCGGAATTGCAATAACTCTTAGCGTGTAGTACTGTACAGACACTACCTTTCAAATAAATCGTCTTAAATGTCAATTCTGATCCACCCAAGCGTTAACTGCTCAACTAAAATGCCAACAGCAAATCGCGTGAAGAATATATTATGTGTAATAAAACATTTATTCTTCATTGATCATAGATGGGATTGTGCGACTTTGACAAACTGCAATCGATAGTTTGACACGTTTGGTCGAGTAATCTCAAGTATTGGCTATATGACGTCACTTATCGTTTGTTGCGTCGCTTCAAGTATACGCTTCGTCGACACCGACACCATAGCCTCCGCAGATAAATTACGTGGCTACTAAGTGGCCAAATCTTGTTTGAAACCCCAGGCGACGAGATCAACACTGTCCTAACGAAACGCCATATACAGACACTCAATAATTATGTAGGCCCCTACACTCTGAAGCCCTGTGCGATTTTGTAGAAGCTTGTAGTGTTCGCTTGTTCCATGGGAGGGAAAAAAGCAGAAGCGTATCCGCGATAAGAGTGTGATGAGGCACTACAGCGATCCCACCCGCTCCTGGTTGAGAGTACTGGTCTGGGTAATGAATGGATAATGAAAACAAACGTCAATCGTCAAGCCTTTGCTCAGGTTAAGCCCATAAATACTCCACTCTGGAAACCATGTGAGATTCAAGTCGACATACTCACTCTGGACAGCATATTTGTAATCTGATCTAATGAAAATGCATCTATCGATGGTCATTGGTCAATTCAAGTGGTGCCGAAGTCATAGCCATAGTCAAAGTTAGTCTTTGTCAGTCAAAGTTACAGTCTTAGTCAGAGTCAAAGTCATAGTCATAGTCAAATTCATAATGAAAATCATAGTCATAATAATAGCGAAAGTCATAGTCATATAGTCAAAGTTGTAGTCACGGTCATAGTCAAAATCATAGTCACGGTAAAGGTCATGGTTATAGTCACTGTCACAGTCATAGTTTGGTAAATAAACCACGTCGAGAACACACGAGTCAGAGGCACGAGAAGTCAGAAGGAGTTTTAAGTTTAGTTTAGAATGACATAAAAGAACCGACTGAATGAAAACCGGCTTAATGAATTCTGAAGCTTCGTACAAGCCTCTGAAAAACCCGAGTACCCAACACCGGGTTTTTGGCTAAGGACATCAAAAGGCAGAGTTCCCGTTACAGGAATGAGCAGTGAACAGAGTCTTGCAAATCTGGTCGGCAGATATGGAAAAGCTGAACATTTTAGACAGACACACAGAAACAGACACACAGTCAGACAGACGCGTTGATGTCTGCATGCGCCTGACTGTTGCTGTGAAGTCATGTTGGGTCGCAACCCATTTATCATCTACTGGGGCGGCGTATATGAGTATCCCAAGCTGATGTAAAGCACCATGTGCTTTGACCGTTTCGAGTCCTTTTCGATTGGTTAAAATCCGTCCACAGGTATTGTATAATTTTTTTAGCTCGAGCTGAATCTCTTGATGTGTTCATCAGTTGTTGACTTCAATCGTCATCGCTGAGAGATCGCTTCTGGTTCCTGACTACTTGACAGCCGAACAATGTCAGCCATAATCCTGCTGATTGCCTTACTGGCAGTAGTGAATATCGAAGGAGAAGCACGTATGTATTTGTAATAGTTTTGCTAAAAATGTAATTGATAAAGCAGTAAATCATTAGGATTAACATGAGGAAGAGAAGAAGAAGAAGAAGAAGAAGAAGAAGAAGAAGAAGAAGAAGAAGAAGAAGCTCGAGAACACACGAGTCAGAGGCACCAGTAGTCAGTTGAGCTTTACGTTTAGCTTAGAAGAAAAAGAAGAACAAGAAAAGAACAAGAAGCGGAGGAAGCAAGAAAGGAAAGAAGAAACAGAAGAAGATTTGGCGTTGAAGGACTGGATTTGCAGCTGGACTTGATAAGCACAGATGGATACCCCAAGCTTAAAGAATAAGCTCAGCACCGAGAGGAGTGGCGTAATTGGACGCTTTAACCCGTTTTGGACCAATGTTCGTTTTACGAACACACTTTTTGCTGACATCAAATTGGTTGAGGTCATCACTCTAGTTTTGTATTCAAGTGCTCTTATGTAAGCGATAGGTTTGATTTGTCGGATAAATCGCCAAAAAAAATTTGTTTTGAAAGTTTTGAACTGTTTTTGTCTAATGCTAAATACCTCAAATCCAGTATGTTCACCATCTTTTGTTTACAAATTTGTAATTTTGGTTCGATGTGTGATATCGCAGGAGCTGATGGGTATTTGGCAAGTGCACATATTTAGCACAAAGCACATGCCATTTGCATAATTTTATTGTAATAAATGGAGTCGCAAAATTTTCATATCTGGGTCATGTTCGTTTTACGAACATTGGTCCAATACGCTACGGATGGCGTCAAGTCTAGTCAACGTTGATTTACATACGCATATTTCTGATCTTGAGCTACACGTATCAACAAAATCATATATATACATATACATATATATGTGTGTGTGCGCGTGTGCGTGTCTCTGTGTGTGTGTGTCTGCGTGTGTGTCTGTGTGCGTGCGTGTTCGTGCGTGTGTGTGTGTGTATGTGTGTGTGTGTCTGTGTGTGTCTGTGTGCTTGCGTGTTCGTGCGTGCGTGCGTGTGTGTGTGTGTGTGTGTGTGTGTGTGCGCGCATGTGTGTGTGTGTGTGTGAGAGAGAGAGAGAGAGAGAGAGAGAGAGAGAGAGAGAGAGAGAGAGAGAGAGAGAGAGAGAGAGAGAGAGAGAGAGAGAGAGAGAGAGAGAGAGAGAGAGAGAGAGAGGATGACAGCCTCGGTAGTCAAGCTGTCTGGCAGCTTCTGACGATAGTTGAACATCCCCAGTGTCACACTCTTACTTTCGACAACTTCTTCACTTCATTGGTACTCCTCACAACACTGAAGATACAGTTTTTGCTGCCACTGGGACAATACGGGGAACTGCTTGTGAGACTGCCCTCCCATGAAATCCAGTGCGATGAAGAGAGCAGGTAAAGAAATCGAATATCAGGGCAATGGAAGTGTCGTGGTGGCATTGTGGAAAGACAACAAGCCAGTGTTCATAGCATCAGACCATGTCGGTGTGAGTCCAACTGTGTCCAAGAGACGCTGCTTCAGTGTTGACAAGAAGCGCATCCAAGACAGTATGGGAATTGCAAAAAAATAACTGGGGGAGAGGTTAGACGTTGATTTACAGTATGTGCAGTTTGGGTGTGAAATGTAGACTTTACTATGGGAGCCTAAGAAAGACTAGGGGGTTGAACCCCCAACCCCCCCCGGCAATTCTCACTCTGATCCAAGACGGTTTTAACACCAATTATCCATTTTTATTACGTTATTGTGTTACAATGTAATTTCATGCATGTTCAATATTTCACATGTTGTTAGTAGCCTATTGGCCCAATGTTCGTAAAACGAACATATGCAAATTTGCATATGTTATTTGAGAATAGTCAAAAAACATAATACATACGTTCAAACATTGCCATCAAGGCCCCAATAATTATTACAGATCATAAAAAATTTTCTTAATAAAGTTTTGGTCCAGAACGGGTTAACTTGTTTAGGTAGCCCGAAGAAGATGTTTCCTCCACACTTGAGGGGCCCCCACATGCAAAAGAAAATATTTTCAATATTTTATAATTATTGTTATTTGTTAAGCCTAATAGTAAAAATGAGCAACAACCTCAGAACAAATTATTCTAAAGTACTCATTTTAGTAAGTACAAACTCACAACTTTTGCACATGTGTCGGCCACTATTAGTATTGGAGTTCCAATATCAGGCAGATTCATCTCAGTCGTCAGAGATGCTAGTAGGATCTGAAAACAAAATGATTCAATTTGCTGACCTAGCAAAACCATCAAATTTGCTAATAAACAGATAAATGAAACGTCACCAGAACAGTTACTGTTCCATTACCGGTTAACCACAAACAAGAGACTCAAGAACACCTTTCCGAATGTTGAGATAACACTGTGAATATTATCCTGTTCTGACGGTAGCAAACTGCGGCACCCCGTCAAATAGCCCCGTCAAACTCGCCCATGAACAAAATAGCCCCGTCAAAATCGCCCATGAACAAATAGCCCCGTCAAAATCGCCCATGAACAAAATAGCCCGTCAAAATTGTCAACCAACAAAATAGCCCATTCAAAATCGCCCCGTCAAAATAGCCCCATCAAAAACGCCAACGACAAAAGCAGTTCCACAATGGCTAACAAGTTCAATGCTACAAATGTGTCCATTTCAACAGAAAACAATGTGAAAATGTATTCAACAAGATTTATTCAGAAGAACGTGACTACAAGCATGGAATGTTAAATGTTTTTCTACGAAACTCGAACAAAAGTTTCTAGTAGTTAAGTAATAATTTCGACCATCTAAAAAAGTTAATGTCGATGTCTTAAGCAAGCACCTAGAATCCTAGATACTAAGATTATGCGCTATTGCGCAAAGGTAGTCCAGAGGTGCTTTCGAAGTACTCGTTTGATCTTATATATATACAATACATATTTCCTTTATTGAAACGTTAAGTTGACAAACCGCAACTTAGTACAGATAAGATAGAAAGAAAAACAAATGACTAATAGTCTAATTATCTGCTACGCCTGATCTAGAGGGATAAGATGCCTGATATTACCCTAATTTGTTCGGGAGCTTGCTCTTGGGACCCGTTTATAAAGTAGGCTACTCACCGTTTATAAAGTACTTACCAATTGGTTAACCGATTTCCAATTAACCAATTAATTTGTCTTTAGTCACGACCTCGTAATCGTTTGGAAAATACCGCTTGGATGTAGGTCTTCCCTATTTACCTTTCTCTTATCTTCATTATATAATTTCGTTTATTGAAAATAGAAAGTTGACAGACCGCAACTTTTCACATAGAAGAAAAACAGAGAGAAAATAGCTATAATTATTAGTGTTGTCGTCAAATGTCAGTAGACTCAGTACGTGTCTGTGTCTACAAATTACTGTGTCAGAACAACCTCTTTGAAATATCGGTTATATTTTTGTTGACATGGACACATTACTTGTAACATTGAACTTGTTAGCCATTGTGGAACTGCTTTGTCGTTGGCGTTTTTGACGGGGCTATTTTAACGGGCTATTGTGTCGGTTGGCGATTTTGACGGGGCGATTTTGACGGAGCTATTTTGACTGGGC
Organism: Aporrectodea caliginosa; assembly: GCA_020284085.1. Classification (NCBI taxonomy): domain Eukaryota; kingdom Metazoa; phylum Annelida; class Clitellata; order Crassiclitellata; family Lumbricidae; genus Aporrectodea; species Aporrectodea caliginosa. The sequence goes on from JACEVL010000771.1 coordinate 477,904, forward strand.
TATTTTGACCGGTCACCGTCAAATTGCAACAGTGAGTGTTCTTTTTCAAAACTCAAATTGATTAAAAGCAGAATGAGAACGTCAGTGTTGGAAGACAGACTGGTTAGTTTGACATTGTTGAGCATCGAAAGTGACATACTACATAAGGTACATTTTGACGACATAACTGATGAATTTGCAAGCCAAAAGGCTCGCAAAGTATGTGTGTAAATTCCATGACAATTTGAACGAATGTCATTGTCAATTCATATTGTTTGCTGCTGTTAACTCTCTAACTGTTAGTTTTGTTACAATATGTAAACTGCAAGCATTGTGACTAATCAGTTAAGACTATAATTTATTATTGTTAGCCTACGCCTATAAGGCCTATTTTTATTTTCTGTATAATTATGGTATGGGCCTGCAATTGTAATATTCTTTCGCCAAAATTCACTCTACTACTGTTAAACCGTAAAAGATGCATACTTTAACACAAGTCTGGATAATTATAATTGTAATAATTGTAATTGTAATCGAACATTTATATAGCGCCGCTCAGAAATCAGCAGCGCTCTTGACCTACGTCAGTGCCTGAATTAGGAAACAAAAAAGTCTTAAGACGTCTACAGAACTGGGAAGGAGAGAGGGCTAGTAACTTAAAACGAAGAGACTGGGGAAGAGAGTTCCAAGCTGATGGGCAACACGGGCAAAGCACCTAGAGTGGGCCGTAGACCTACTGATATTATAAGACCTACTGATATTATACTAAAAACATTCATTAATAATGGACGAATGTTGATTCGTTCAATATTTTGTTACACGCTTTATGTGTCCTTTTGTTATGATTCTGTGGGCTAGGCCCCACAGCTTTACTGACCTTTTAATCCGGCCCTGGCTCTCAGTGTGACAGCCCCGAGGAAGTAGCCTAAGAAAGTCTTCAAGCAACGAAAGTAAGAGGATGGGATCCAGACTAAAGTCTTACTACGGATTGAGGGGGAGGTCATTCCACCTAGAAGGGCCTACGATGGCAATGGCACGGTGTTGGGTCATGGCAGTCCTTGCCCAGGGAACTAGAAGATCAAGTTGTTCCGCAGACCGGAGAGGTCGGGTAGAGGCAGTTGAGAGTGAGTTATGATCTACTTAAATACTCTAGTTCATGGGCATTTAAAGAAAAACGCTAATGTTATTTGCGTGGTGAAAACTTTAAATAGTTTGTTCTTTGATCTTTTGCAGCAGCTTGCAAGCTGGATCTTACTTTCATCGTCGATGGTTCTTCGACGGTCTGTGAAGGTCAGCCTTTTGAATCGTGTCCAAACTGGAGAGAAAACCTTCTGTTTATCAAAAACATAGTCCAAGACCTGACCATTGGACCTGACGACTCAAAGGTCGCTTTCATCAAGTTCGGCGACGCAGTTGATTTGCGGTGGAACTTGAACAAGTAGGTTTAACATAGGCCCAACAGTTGATGTGTTTCAGTCTCTGACTGTCTGTCTCTGTCTGTCTCTCTGTCTGTTTCTGTCTTTGTCTTTGTTTCTCTGTCTCTGTCTCTCTGTCTCTGTCTGTCTAGAACGGGCTAATGTTAAGGTTTTAGACAGCTTATTATCACTTAGTCTGCACAGGTATTATTATGAACAAGCAATCACATAGCGACATTTCTTCTCAGCATCTCATTGAAATTGAAATGTTATTGTAATGCGTATGTATATTCGTTTATTTCCATCAAACAACAGACAAAACGCTGTAGATAAACAGTAACAGTTGACAGTAATATTCACATTTAGAAAGCGCCACCTCAGGAATACACTCATCAGTGGCGCTCATGTATGTTCGTGCTTCTGTAGATACACAGATGAGGCTTCGCTGTTGGCAGCCATTGACAATGAAACGATCCCAGGCGGTGAGCTGCATAGTACAGCGGGCTTCTCAGTCGTCGCCACTGATGTTTACAACGAAACAGTTGGGGACAGACCGGATGTCCCCAATGTAGCAGTACTGTTCACGGATCATGCTAATGTTACTACTGAGGAATCTGGAGAAGACTCTGCTAAACTTCAGGAGTATGCAAAGCTAAAAATGATGTTGGTGTGCTTAACCGCAAGATGCAAAGAGCGCTGTGCGGCGAATATGTCTTCGCCCCCAAAGCAGGTGAGATATTTTACCTTTCGACCCAGATCGTGTTTACCGGTTCAACCTAAACTTTTCTGATCATCATAATAATATTTGTTTTAATATCTTCGTTTATTCAAACTACCTGGTTGACAAACCGCAACCGGTTACAGTGTACAATAATTATGCAATTGAAACAATTCACAAGAACACAAATGACAGAAGACATAAATCTTAGCTACTAACAGAACAGACAGCCTGCAATACTCGGCGCTAATAGCAGCCTACAAAGCATATCCGCCCTACGGGACTCGAACTCGGTACCTCTCGCTCTCTACGCCAGATGTTATCCAATGCGCCATCGAGGAGCCCACCCACCAGCGCCCCCCCCCCGATCATGCATTAAGCGCTACATTAATTTGAAAATAACAGACAGTGAAACATAATCGAAGAGGTAGAAAATGAAGTAGGCCCTAAATGAGAAATCACGGTCATTTAGCAACAGGAAAAAGACTGCCTTGCCTATTATAAACCGCTAGATAAGCTTAATGAATCGGAAATTACACAGCGTATCCTGGGCATTAAAATATAGGACCCGAGATAGTCATACAATATTGATAATTATGCACATCTGTTAAAACGCCTTGCATAGTGATTGCTATCGTAATTGAAAATTTATATAGCGCCGTTCGAGAGAAACTTGCCAGAAGCGCTCGAATAAGCTGGCTATTTTACATATATTTTACATTGACACCTTTTTAATATCCTGTATTGGTTGAGCTTTGCATCACGCCTCTTTGTGCAACCCAACTCTAGTGCTATGTGTTATTCTTCCACTGATTTCTGCAAACTTCTTTCATGGAGTTAAAATCACACGTTTCTAAACTTAAATAATGTGTACATAGCGTAATGTAATGTAAATCATCTAAATTTCTCAGCGTTAGATCAAAATCTGTGTATGGAAGACCAGCTAAAACACCGGCGCTATGTCGTCTAAAGTTCGCATTAGCCAGGTTGTTTGGTCCGTTTCGATGCCAGGTCGGAATGCGAGTGAGGTCATGCCCTGGAGAAAGCATGGTGCCACGATGTGAATCGACCTTATAGGCTGACTAGTAGACTGAACTGGTCCTGTTGTTTCTTTTAGAATGGCATAACCTACTTCGTGGTCCAGGAGTACAGTTTGCTCGAGAACGTGAGACGGAACCTGGAGGAGCACCTCTGTGTCTTTCCACGTTAGAACGATATAAACGTTTCATTATATTAACGTTTAGCCGTTCGGTTGCACTGTCAATTGCCTTTAAACCACGTGCCGCTTCAAAATTTCAAAATAATCATTTTTTCAAATTTTAATCGTAAACTTTCCGTTAGTTCTTCGACAGTTTCATATCCAACCGTTTTATATTGCATTGCATTCATTGCATAGCATGAATCACATGGCGCAGCCTAGCTCCCAGTAGTAGCTGGTTTAGAAATAAAAAGAACACAATGACGATATTGAATTTATGAACGCAAGCTTTATACGTACGAGAGTCGGTATAAAAACGGCTTCTATTTCGTGCTGAGAACACAGCGTTTGCATTCGTTTCAATATTAGGATTCAGATGGTACGCAATTAGCGCAGTGGCGGGTTCAATGGGTTCGGGGTTAACGTTGATGATGTAAGCCGTTGCCAGGGGACTTATGCCCCGTCCTTGTTTGGTTTACTTACTTACTTACTTATAGATAGTTACATGTATATCCTCTGCGGAATTATGTCTCCGGGGTACTCATGTCCCCGGGGACTTATGCCCCTCCCTCTCCACTTTCGTCCCGCCGTCTTTGCTGTCCGTCGGCTAGGCCTACGCCAGCCCCGTCTCCAAGGGAACTTATGTCCCCGGGGACTTATATTCTCCATTAAAGATTTAAATAGCGCTGCTTATGCATTCAGAGAGCATTCAGAAGAAGATTGATTAGCAGATTAGATTAATTTCACGAAGAACAGCCCGAACACCATACAGGCCTTCCAGTAGTTTCTGAATATTGTCGTTGGGGTGATATTGTCGATTCCTAAGAAGTTACATTAAAATCGTGTTGGTGTAGTCTTTCATCGAAAGAGTGACTGTGCCTCGTCAGTGGGTGTCACCATAATCCGTCTGCCAGACAGATCACGAAGGTCGAATGAGAGAGCGAGAGAGAGAGAGAGAGAGAGAGAGAGAGAGAGAGATAGAGAGAGAGAGAGAGAGACAGACAGACAGACAGACAGACAGACAGACAGACAGACAGACAGAGAGAGACAGAGACAGTAGACAGAGCAGAGACAGAGACAGAGACAGAGACAGAGACAGAGACAGAGACAGAGAGAGAGACAGAGAGACAGAGAGAAAGAGAGAGAGAGAGCAGAGAGAGAGAGAGAGAGAGAGAGAGAGAGAGAGAGAGAGAGAAGGATTCATAGACCGACAAGCGACTGAACGGCCATTATTCTCGTCCTTGTATCAGAAGTCATAATATGGCAAGGGCATCCCGCCGTCTGTGCGGAAAAACTTAATGTCTTAAAGTCTGTTGTCTTCTGTTGTAGGTGCTTAGCGACGAGGTGTAAACCTCGAAGGTGTTTGCAGACATTTCGATTCAGACCAACATATATATAACTCTGAAATTTATCTTAACTGAATATTTTTGGAAATAGCTTGCTTGAACTTACATTGAATTTTTGTTGTGACGTCTGCTTTTGCTTAGATATCAATTTAGTATGTTAGCGGATATGGTCATCACCGGAACAGAGGCATGATCTTTTATGCATGCAGGATATGCAGAATATTATTGTGCTATAGGAATTTGAAATGGCTCTTCAGCATGCTTTCGAAATTTTAATTCAGCTTATTAATGGCCTCGTTTGAAAATTATATTTCTTTGCAACAGTTTGTATTTTTGTTGAATAGCACATGAGTAAAGATACAAATTAATTAGCCTAAACATAGGAAAAATAAATAACCAGTAATTCCGTAGCAAATGTGATAGAGACTGCATAGCAGAATAAAATGATCAGAGATAGATAAGCTAAAGACATTTTATGTGAACATAGTCTCCCGAATATTATCTTGGGGGAAACTGTCTACTCTAAACGTGACACCGAGATGGCACTCCAAAGAGTGAATAAATCATTTTGTTTCTGTTGCTTTTGCTGTAAGTTCAACGTGCTTTGGATAGCATCAATTTGTCAGACTATCCTAGCAATCACCTTTCTCGGTATGCCTATAATTAACAATATCAGAAAGGAAAGAGACAGAAGGGGGACCTCACTGGGTCCCCCGGGACCGCCTGGAGAAGGGACCTGCCTAGGGTCCCCCGGGACCTGCCTAGGGTTTCCCGAGACCTGCCTAGGGTCCCATGGGACCTGCCTAGGGTTTCCCGGGATCTGCCTGTCTTGCTATGTCAGCAGTAGGGCCTACAGTATAAATAGCGCTGCTAAAGACACTCGTAGCTCCGCTCGAGTATCGAGCGACGCACCCACTGAACTGAACCTTTCTCGGTAGGCCTATAATTACTCAATATCAGCAAGAAAAGATTCATCTTATGGGTATGTCTACAGAAGTATCAGAGATGTTGCCAATAGGTCACAGTTTACTTGCACCGAACACTACACTCGCCTTCCGCAGTAGACCTAGCTCCACATGTTTTTGAAATAATATTCTACATTCTAATAGACTTACATGTGTACATGTATTTTCTGACATTTAATAGACGGAAATGTCGCGAAAGTCATATTGACAAGATAGATTGTCTAATCGATTTAAGGCATAATGTCAATTTTGCGTTTAATTGCGAATTCGATTTTATGTGCTGAAACATGGCGGTTGTGATCAATACTATCGTCGTTTTAAACCAACTAAAAAGTCCGTATCTTAAGCGATCGCAGCTGCAGACTTGGCTTTACTAGTTCAGCTAAGACTAGATACTTCTCGCAACAAGTAGGCTAAGTCATAAGCAAGCAACGTTTGGAGAGAGAAAACCAAGAAGTTGACGGATCTGGGTTAGAATTCTTAAAAGGTGAGCTTTTAAGACGCTTTAAATGATAACAGACCAGCCAAATAACTTGCAACAGAAAGTTTCTCAGTTGTTGGGTTGGTTTTGTCACCTTTGCACAAGAAGCTGTTGATGAATAAACTGAAGGACCCGACCCAACGCATATTGAACCCAGCCTGACCTATAGCATACATTCTAATCCAACTCAATCTGACCCGTTCATTTAAAGATATTAGTGTCAAACCAATAATAGCAATTGTTTTTGCTAGTTTACATGTACATTGTATCCTATTCCTAGGCCTACAATAATTATGCTACTGCAAACTAGTTTTTAACAGTCTTAATAAGCATTGTTATGCAATTAAGCTGAGATATCGCCTATTGCAATTGTTTTTTATAGTTGGTTTAAGCATAAACCACATTATTCATTACGCAGCGTTCTTGACCTGACTCAACATATTCCTCGGAATTTTGACCCGACCCAATTTGATCCGACCCGTGGGTTCGCCTGATCAAGGACAACATTGGTTTACACTTAATCCGAAATATCCTTCCTCTCTGATAATGAATGAACTAATTAGTAGGCTAGTTAACAATCGAGAATTAGTAGGCTGGCATAAGGAGGTCAGACGGCAATCATGATAAGTTATAATTATATTAGAGTTCTGTATTTGTCAAAATATATTTCGCAGTTGTAGTACGCAGGAGTTTTATGTATGAAGTATTTTTTTAAGCTATGATGAAGGTACAAGATTCTAAAAGCCATCTGCTTCTCTTGGTTCTGCTAGGTAAGCTTCGATTTTATATGGGCATCGATTCAAAGTCTTAATTAAAGCTTTTGTACAACATTTGGTCCGATATTTTGTCCAATATTTTGCCCATTTTGGCTGAGTGATATAGCGCCTCCATATCATAAAGGAGTAACATTGCACCACGTTTCAGTTCACTTAACGCAACTCATATAACACCAGAATGCACCTGATTAGCCTACAGTTAATTATGTGATTGATACTCAGATGAGAAATTACCTGAAGGCGTTGGTTTTATGTCTATATGATCAGTGGACATTTTCAATGTGGGCCCGATAGCGCATTGGATAACATCTGGAGTAGAGAGAGAGAGAGGTACCGAGTTCGAGCCCCGTAGGACGGATTTGCTTTGTAGGCTGCTATTAGCGCCGTGTATTGCAGGCTGTCTGTTCTGTTAGTAGTTAAGATTGTTTCAATTGCATAACATGTAAAGAAAAAAATGTACAGCGCAGTGCGTTTGTCAACGAGGTCTTAGCACTAAGTTGAGTAGTATTAACTAGTTTGCACTTCATATAAGCAACTAAATTCCTGAAATTTTACTATTAATTTTAATAATTAATATTAATATTAATAATAATCCGTTTCCAATTCATACGGAATAGAGATAAAGTTGACCTATTTCATTTAACGTGTTGTAGCAAAACATTTATGCAGCGCCATTACAAGTAGGCCTACCTGACGAAACCTCTGTTTACACAACTGATCTAACAAGTGCAACCTGGTGGTTAATAGCAACTATGTGAATGTTAGTTTAAGTTAGTGCAATAAGCTATTTGCCACTGATTCAATAGGGTCTAATAAAAACTTGATAATGATTCTGGCGTACGAAAAAGAATGTTATTTTTCAGCCAGCGTCGCAATCGTCTCAGCTGGTGAGTGTCATGATGTTATATTCGTTCCACTGTTGCGGGTGAATTAGTTGTTCGCTTTGGACGCAGCTCAGCGATGCAGCGTCACGCTTTTTCAGTGGCTGGGTCATCTACCTGGAATGGCTCCTCCCTTTGAATCTGCGTCCTGTCTTAGCAATGGATTCTGCACAAACACTTGGAAACTGTTCTTTTCAAGATGAGATTTGCCCGCGAGCGCCTCTGAATAGTTATCTTTGAGAGGCGCTATATAAATGCTCTGAATGAATGATTTATTGAACTAATTGATTAATTGAATTAATTAAATTAATTAATTGAAGTAATTGAATTAATTAATTGAAGTTATTAATTAATTAATTTAATTAATTACTTAATTAATTAAAATTAATACTAAGATTGTCCTACTGAAAATTTCAGGTATCTAAACGATCTTGATTTAAATTACATTCGCAGAATTATCTGTGTCTAAAGATGGTCACTTCCCATATAGCCATGCATAACAGGTGGCACCTCTTTGCCTGTACAGTAATGGTCTCGCAGACGTGGATTTTGTATGGCGCTTAGAAATTTCTGACATTTACATAGCATTACATAACATTAGCGGTTTTAGAAGGTATTCTAAAAGATGCGCGATATGCTTTATGATTAATTAGCGTGCTGGACTCTTGACTCTCAGTCCATAGCTTGATAGCCTAATAATTGTAATCCAAACGCCCAAAATTAATAAGCTAAGTTGTGAGAACCTCCTTTCTTACAGTCGCACAGTCGGTTGCCTTTCAGTGCTAATTTAAGGTCTTCTCTTTCTTCACTCTGAAAGCATTCGATTCTAAGTAAATGCCTGTGACTGAATTCCAGAACTACTGTTGTGTTTCTCTCTGTAAAGGTTGGAATTCGTGCGCGAAGAAGCCATGTCGAAATGGAGGAATTTGCGAAGTGCTGATATTGTTAATTATAGGCCAACCGAGAAAGGTGATTGCTAGGATAGTCTGACAAATTGATGCTATCCAAAGCACGTTAAACTTACAGCAAAAGCAACAGAAACAAAATGATTTATTCACTCGATTCATCTTATGGGGCTGTTTGCAGAAGTATCAGATATGTTGCCAATAGGAGAGATATTGCCAATAGGTCACAGTTTACTTAGGCCTACACTGAACACTACACTCGCCTTCCGCAGTAGACCTAGCTCCACATGTATTTGAAATAATATTCTACATTCTAATAGACTTACATGTGTACATGTATTTTCTGACATTTAATAGACGGAAATGTCGCGAAAGTCATATTGACAAGATAGATTGTCTAATCGATTTAAGGCATAATGTCAATTTTGCGTTCAATTGAGAATTCGATTTTATTTGCTGAAACATGGCGGTTGTGATCAATACTATCGTCGTTTTAAACCAACTAAAAAGTCCGTATCTTAAGCGATCGCAGCTGCAGACTTGGCTTTACTCGTTCAGCTAAGACTAGATACTTCTCGCAACAAGTAGGCTAAGTCATAAGCAAGCAACGTTTGGAGAGAGAAAACCAAGAAGTTGACGGATCTGGGTTAGAATTCTTAAAAGGTGAGCTTTTAAGACGCTTTAAAAAGTTTAAATGATAACAGACCAGCCAAATAACTTGCAACAGAAAGTTTCTCAGTTGTTGGGTTGGTTTTGTCACCTTTGCACAAGAAGCTGTTGATGAATAAACTGAAGGACCCGACCCAACGCATATTGAACCCAGCCTGACCTATAGCATACATTCTGATCCAACTCAATCTGACCCGTTCATTTAAAGATATTAGTGTCAAACCAATAATAGCAATTGTTTTTGCTAGTTTACATTGTATCCTATCCTAGGCCTACAATAATTATGCTACTGCAAACTAGTTTTTAACAGTCTTAATAAGCATTGTTATGCAATTAAGCTGAGATATCGCCTATTGCAATTGTTTTTTATAGTTGGTTTAAGCATAAACCACATTATTCATTACGCAGCGTTCTTGACCTGACTCAACATATTCCTCGGAATTTTGACCCGACCCAATTTGATCCGACCCGTGGGTTCGCCTGATCAAGGACAACATTGGTTTACACTTAATCCGAAATATCCTTCCTCTCTGATAATGAATGAACTAATTAGTAGGCTAGTTAACAATCGAGAATTAGTAGGCTGGCATAAGGAGGTCAGACGGCAATCATGATAAGTTATAATTATATTAGAGTTCTGTATTTGTCAAAATATATTTCGCAGTTGTAGTACGCAGGAGTTTTATGTATGAAGTATTTTTTTAAGCTATGATGAAGGTACAAGATTCTAAAAGTCATCTGCTTCTCTTGGTTCTGCTAGGTAAGCTTCGATTTTATATGGGCATCGATTCAAAGTCTTAATTAAAGCTTTTGTACAACATTTGGTCCGATATTTTGTCCAATATTTTGTCCATTTTGGCTGAGTGATATAGCGCCTCCATATCATAAAGGAGTAACATTGCACCACGTTTCAGTTCACTTAACGCAACTCATATAACACCAGAATGCACCTGATTAGCCTACAGTTAATTATGTGATTGATACTCAGATGAGAAATTACCTGAAGGCGTTGGTTTTATGTCTATATGATCAGTGGACATTTTCAATGTGGGCCCGATAGCGCATTGGATAACATCTGGAGTAGAGAGAGAGAGAGGTACCGAGTTCGAGCCCCGTAGGACGGATTTGCTTTGTAGGCTGCTATTAGCGCCGTGTATTGCAGGCTGTCTGTTCTGTTTAGTTAATTTAACATGTAAATGTACACTTTGTACAGCGCAGTGCGTTTTCAGGCGCTTGATTAAAGAAAAGATATTATTATTATTATTATCATGTTTAAAAAAAGAATTTATTTAGTGTACAGCGCAGTGCGACTTCATGAAGGCGTTGATCAACGAGGTCTTAGCACTAAGTTGAGTAGTATTAACTAGTTTGCACTTCATATAAGCAACTGAATTCCTGAAATTTTACTATTACTTTTAATAAATAATATTAATATTAATAATAATCCGTTTCCAATTCATACGGAATAGAGATAAAGTTGACCTATTTCATTTAACGTGTTGTAGCAAAACATTTATGCAGCGCCATTACAAGTAGGCCTACCTGACGAAACCTCTGTTTACACAACTGATCTAACAAGTGCAACCTGGTGGTTAATAGCAACTATGTGAATGTTAGTTTAAGTTAGTGCAATAAGCTATTTGCCACTGATTCAATAGGGTCTAATAAAAACTTGATAATGATTCTGGCGTACGAAAAAGAATGTTATTTTTCAGCCAGCGTCGCAATCGTCTCAGCTGGTGAGTGTCATGATGTTATATTCGTTCCACTGTTGCGGGTGAATTAGTTGTTCCCTTCGGAAGCTCCTCAGCGATGCAGCGTCACGCTTTTTCAGTGGCTGGGTCATCTACCTGGAATGGCTCCTCCCTTTGAATCTGCGTCCTGTCTTAGCAATGGATTCTGCACAAACACTTGGAAACTGTTCTTTTCAAGATGAGATTTGCCCGCGAGCGCCTCTGAATAGTTATCTTTGAGAGGCGCTATATAAATGCTCTGAATGAATGATTTATTGAACTAATTGATTAATTGAATTAATTAAATTAATTAATTGAAGTAATTGAATTAATTAATTGAAGTTATTAATTAATTAATTTAATTAATTACTTAATTAATTAAAATTAATACTAAGATTGTCCTACTGAAAATTTCAGGTATCTAAACGATCTTGATTTAAATTACATTCGCAGAATTATCTGTGTCTAAAGATGGTCACTTCCCATATAGCCATGCATAACAGGTGGCACCTCTTTGCCTGTACAGTAATGGTCTCGCAGACGTGGATTTTGTATGGCGCTTAGAAATTTCTGACATTTACATAGCATTACATAACATTAGCGGTTTTAGAAGGTATTCTAAAAGATGCGCGATATGCTTTATGATTAATTAGCGTGCTGGACTCTTGACTCTCAGTCCATAGCTTGATAGCCTAATAATCGTAATCCAAACGCCCAAAATTAATAAGCTAAGTTGCGAGAACCTCCTTTCTTACAGTCGCACAGTCGGTTGCCTTTCAGTGCTAATTTAAGGTCTTCTCTTTCTTCACTCTGAAAACATTCGATTCTAAGCAAATGCCCGTGACTGAATTCCAGAACTACTGTTGTGTTTCTCTCTGTAAAGGTTGGAATTCGTGCGCGAAGAAGCCATGTCGAAATGGAGGAATTTGCGAAGAGCAGGGTTACGGCTACCTTTGCCGCTGTGCTTCGGGTTGGACCGGTTCGAGCTGCGAACAGCGTAAGTTCTAACCTGAAATTGCAATTAAACTACCTATTTCTTATGCATGAAAACAGTCAAAATCAAATCAAATCATTTATTTGGTGACCAACAAACAACAGTAGTACACAATCAACTTTGGACTGACGCTAAGTAGGGCCCCTAAGGTTGCAGACAGTCCATGAGGTCAGTCTTTGGACTGAAGAACCTTCTGGCTGAAACTTTCAATATAATCGGATATAGGCCTAATTATCGTACGTAAAACCATTTCTTGTTATTTAAGGTGTTGATACTTCAAACCGCTAATACATAATGACAAGCATCAATCGATGGCGCTGTGAAATTCTACGTTGATGGCTTCGTTTCTTAATGCCTCAATATATCCAGAAGGTTCCAATTTGTCTACTGCGCTTTTCTAGTGTATGAAAAATAATGCCGCATCTCTCTGGTCTTTCTGATATCTCTTTAGAGTAAAGCTTTAGAAATTATAAGATTTCAATTTCTCAACAATGATTTCTTCGTTCGGACACAACTGTGTTTACGTCTGACGACTTTCTACCGATACAGTTTCTATCTTTAACTGTTTGCGAACCGTAGAATTATGACACACGGACCGGTATGCTTTTTGCTTATAAACGGATTAATCACACATCGTAACTTTATGCTAATGGGAAAATTTAAAGTATTTAAATTTATTCTATTATTTTTGCTATGCTAGATAAACTATTGGCCTACACATGAAAACAGCGGACACTAATATAATATTATAGGCAGAATGATCATAGTTCATAGACTTAAACTTTCTGGTAATAAATTTAACTCGTTGTGTCCTAAAATCGGTCTTTTATGGTTATGGTTATGGTTACTATCATAATAATTGGTCTACAATATAAAATATATAAAGTGTTTGGCTGTATACAACATTCACTGCAATTGGCTGCACTCTGAAACTCCACCACTGCCCGTTCTCTGATAGTGCCAGTCCCAAACCTGTATAAAGTAGGAGGGCCGACGCTAATCATAATTTGTTATGTCCCAGCATCGCTAAATAGAAACCTAACAACAGCACTCTGATACTAGGGGCACGGCATCCAATTGGTTAGAGCGCTCGGTCTGTAACGTGAAGAGTACGGGTTCGAGTTCCCATAGAGATGAGGTCATTGTGTAGGATCTTGAGCAAGTCCTTAACGCACAATTGTCCAGAATCATCGATGCTCTGTTTTATGGTCGTGTGTGCATACAATTCTGGGCTTTGAAAAGAGACAATGTCAAATACAGTTGTAATGTATTATACAAGAGAGTTTATGTCTACGATCGATCTAGCCACATTAGTACGTGTGTCTAATAAGGTGTCAAGAGTGCACTGATACTAGACACTGACTGTAATGATGCTTAGCTCTGTCTCTGCTTCAGCCACGCATCCATGCGTTCCCAATCCATGTCTACACGGAGGATGCTGTGCCATCAACAGCAACACCGATTATCGATGTGAATGTGACAAAGGATGGACTGGAAGACAATGCGACAAGGGTTCGTTTCCTTCCTTCCGTCTCATAGGATTTCATCCATCATTTAACACATAATTCTTTACAATTTATAACAAGTAGCAATTCTCGGTTGTTACTTATTGTTTGTGGACACACCCTGCCAATGTGAATGGCTTTGATATCTCGAAAGCAGTTAAAACTGCAATGCAAAAATGTATTGCGTCCGCTTAGACGTGTCAGGTAGTCAGGTTTCAACACAGTTGAGACGTAGATCGTTACAGTAGTCAAGGCGAGAGACCACGAAGTAGTGGACTAGCGTTCCGGCAGCATTTGGGAACAGGGAACCTTCCTAAGCTGGCGCAGTTGATAATAACAATCGCAGCAGAGCAGGTGGATGTGTCCTGTGAAGGTGAGTTCTTGGTTCTCATACAAACATACACACAAACATGACTTGTATACCTACATACATCACAAACACATACATATATATATACGTAAATTCATACATAATATTATAAATACATATGCAAAGATTCAAACGAACATACATTGAACAATATATAACATTATACATTCATACATATAGAAATTCATTTATACGTACATGCTTAACTTGCATACATACATCCTTGCATACATGAAAATATGACACAATACAGTGCTCCTGAATAAACTACTGCCCTGCGCTTAGTTTAAAGCACCATTTAGAAATTTGGATTTTACGATTACAATAACAATTACCAGCGGCGCCGCTAGGCGTACGCACTTACGCAAGTGCGTACAGCGCTGAAAGGCTAAGAAATGAAAAATTGCAAAATGAAAAAAGTGAAATATTATTAAGTTACAAAATTATAATTACTTAGGTACTAGTTTTAATATTAGGTAAACTAACAGTATAACACCATCTAGCAGTGGCCTAACCAGAGCTTCCCAAAAATTACGCAGATTTCAACCTCTCTGAATGGAGAGGTCTGGGAAGAGGCTGTAAGGAAATTTGTATTTCGGGGTTTGTAATGGTGCATCTTGGAGACCATCTTTTTGGTTAAAAGTAATAACATTTTACATCAGTTCTTTGGGAAATTATATAATTTCATAATTATGTCATGCGAGGCGAAAAACTTCCTCATTCGTGCCTGAACACCCCTTGCAATCCAATTCCAATTACTATTTACCAAGACCACAAAACCAGACAAAGATAATTAATTATACGAGACGAAGATACAACCGATTTGCCTCTAGTCTACGGGTCGGAATGTTGGCCAATGCGAAAGCAAGACAAGAAAAGAATTATTACAGCAGAAATTAGTTTACTGCGGAAGATCGCAGGGATTTCAAGACTTCAGAAAATAAGAAACGCTGGCATTAGACAGCATTATGGATCGAAACAACTTTGCTAGACAAAGTCGTTCAAAGAAGACTCCGATGGTTTCAACATATAGGCCTAGAGAGAATGCCAGTTGACTAAATACCAAACACTGCACTACATGCAAGATTCGAAGGAAAAGACACTAAGGCAGAGCCAGACAACGCTGGATAAAAATGTATATAAAACATCACTTTGAAACTAAGGGAAACAATGGACTTGACAAAATTAATGACCGAGGAAAATGGAGATCATTTATTCGTACCCATCGCCGCCAAATGGCTGGCGTCAGGAACTGATGATTGTGGTGATGATGATGATGATGATGATGATGATGATGATGATGATGATGATGATGATGATGATGATGATGATGATGATGATGCAATGCAGATGCATGGCGATAGGATTCTGACAATTTCAATATGATGTACAAACGTAATTATCAAACAATAAAATAGCAAAAATTACAGTCAAATCTGAGACACGGTCACTTACAAGGTATTTCACACATTTGATGATTTCACATGTATTGACTCTCCCTTCCTCCTTACCCTCCATTTGCTTATCCTCCCTTTCCTCCATTCGCTCTCTTCCTCCCTACCCTTGCACATAATTATCTGAAGGACGACCTACCTGTTTACGTCATTAGATTAAGCCGAACACATATTACTAGCTGATATGCATGCGACGTGTTTAGTTGCAATCAATTGCACTTTATAATTCCTCATGATGATGATCAATTGCACTTTATAATTCCTCATGATGATGATGATGATAATGATGATGATGATGATGATGATGATGATGATGATGATGATGATGATGATGATGATGATGATGATGATGATGATGATGATGACGATGATGCTGATGATGATGATAATAATAATAATAATAATAATAATAATAATAATAATAATAATAATAATAATAATAATAATAATAATAATAATAATAATAATAATAATAATAATAATAATAATAATAATAATAGCCAGACCTTAGGGAGATGTGACACTAACGGCACTTATGACGCTCATTTTAGACAGCTACTGCATCCTTGTCTATTGTAGCCTTCAGTATTGATGTTGATTGATGGAGAGAATAAATATAGTTGTTATAATAATAATAATAATAATAATAATAATAATAATAGCAGTAATAATTATATTAATAACAAAGAAGTAAAATTAAGATAGCAACAATTACGATGATAATGGTACTATGGTAGAAAGAACTTAGAAAACGTGATAATAATAATAATTATCCATAGATAAGCGTTCAAAGCGGAAAGTAGGTAATGAATAATAATACTAATACTAAAAATTATAATAATAATAAATAATAATAATAACAATAATAGCAATAGTAATATTAATAATAATTTAACGAATTATAATAATAACAATAATAACAATAGTAATATTACTAATAATTTACCGAACCAAATTGACCTTATAAATGCATGCCATTATGATTACTCTTGTGCAAAATCGGTAACGAAGTGAATGAACAACTGAGACCTTTTCCTCCATACGCTCTTCCTCCCTTTCCTCCATTTGCTCTTCCTCCCTTTCCTCCACCTGCTCTTTCCTCCCTTTCCTCCATTTCGCTTTCCTCTCTTCCTCCCTTTTCCTCCATTTCTCCATTTTCTTCTTCCTCCCTTTCCTCCATTTTGCTCTTCCTCCCTTTCCTCCACCTTTGCTCTCCTCCCTTTTTCTCCTCCTCCTCCCTTTCCTCCCTTTCTGCTCTCCTTCCTCCCTTTCCTCCTTTTTCTGCTCTTCCTCCTCCTCTTTTCCTCCCTTTCGTTTCCTCCTCCCTTTCCTCCCTTTCCTCCATTTCCTCCATCTTCCTCCTCCCTTTCCTCCACTCGCTTTTCCTCCCCTTTCCTCCATTTCTGTTGCTCTTCCTCCCTTTTCCTCCTCCTCTCCTTTTTCCTCCATCTTTTCTCTTCCTCCCTTTTCCTCCATTGCTCTTCCTCCCTTTCCTCCACCTCGCTCTTCCTCCCCTTTCCTCTGCTCTTCCTCCCTTTTCCTCCACCTGCTCTTCCTCCCTTTCCTCCATTTCTCTCTCCTCCCTTTCCTCCCACCTGCTCTTCCTCCCTTTTCCTCCTTCTCCTCCGCTCTTCCTCCCTTTTCCTCCATTTTGCTCTTCCTCCTCCTTTTTCCTCCACCTGCTCTTCCTCCCTTTCCTCCATTTGCTCTTCTTCCTCCTTTCCTCCATTGCTCTTCCTCCCTTTCCTCCATTTCTCTCTCTTCCTCCCTTTTCCTCCATTTCTGCTCTTCCTCCCTTTTCCTCCACCTGCTCTCCTCCTCCTCTCTTTCGCCTCCATTTCTGCTCTCTTCCTCCTTTTCCTCCTCCTGCTCTTCCTCCCTTCCTCCCATTCTGCTCTTCCTCCCTTTCCTCCATTCGCTCTTCCTCCCTTTCCTCCATCTGCTCTTCCTCCTCTTTCCTCCCTTTCTCTTCCTCCTTTCCTCCATTTCTCTTCCTCCCTTTCCTCCATTTTGCTCTTCCTCCCTTTCCTCCTCCTCCCTCTTTTCCTCCTTTTCCATCATTTCTTTCCTCCTTCCTCCTTTTCCTCCATTTTCTCCTTTCTCCTCCTCCTCCCTCCTCCCTTTCCTCTTCCTCTCTTCCTCCTCCTTTCCTCCCTTTCCTCCACCTTGCTCTTCCTCCCTTTCCTCCATTTCTGCTCTCTTCCTCCCTTTCCTCCATTTCTCTTCCTTCTTTCCTCCCTCGCTTCCTCCTTTCCTCCATTCCATCTTTCCTCCCTTTCCTCCACCTGCTCTTCCTCTTTCCTCCATTCCTCCTCCTCCTTCCTCCTTTCCTCCACCTGCTCTTCTCCTCCCTTTCCTCCATTTTCCTGCTCTTCCTCCCTTTTCCTCCATTTCTGCTCTTCCTCCCTTTCCTCCATTTTGCTCTTCCTCCCTTTCCTCCATTTCTGCTCTCTTCCTCCCTTTCCTCCTCCTCCTGCTCTTCCTCCCTTTCCTCCATTTTTTGCTCTCCTCCTCCCTTTCCTCCATTTCCTCTTGCTCTTCCTCCCTTTCCTCCATTTCTGCTCTTTTTCCTCCCTTTCCTCATTTTGCTCTTCTTCCTCCTTTCCTCCATTTCGCTCTCTTCCTCCCTTTCCTCCCTCCATTCTCCTCTTCCTCCCTTTTCCTCCCTTTTTTGCTCTTCCTCCTTTCCTCCTCCATTCTCCTCTTCCTCCTCCCTTTTCCTCCATTTCTCTCTTCCTTCCTCCTCCTCTTTCTTTCTCCTCCCTTTCCTCCACCTGCTCTTCCTCCTCCCTTTCCTCCATCCTGCTCATTTCCTCCCTTTCCTCCATTTCCTCCATTTTGCTCTTCCTCCCTTTCCTCCATTTCCTGCTCTTCCTCCCTTTCCTCCATTTCTCATTCTCTTCCTCCTTTTTCCTCCATTTTCTCTCTTCCTCCCATTCCTCCATTTCTGCTCTCCTTCTCCCTTTCCTCCATTCGCTCTCCTTCCTCCCTTTCCTCCATTTCGCTCTCTACCTCCCTTTCCTCCATTTCTGCTTTCTTCTTCCTTTTCCTCCATTTCGCTCCTCCAACCTTTCCTCCATAACGCTCTTCCTCCCTTTCCTTCATTTTTTCGCTCTTCATTCCTTTCCTCCATTTTTCGCTCTTCCTCCCTTACCTCCATTTTTCGCTCTCTTCCTCCCTTTCCCTCCATTTCGCTCTCTACCTCCCTTTCCTCCATTTCGCCCTCTTCCTCCCTTTCCTCCAATCTGCCCTCTTCCTCCCCTTTTCTCCAATTCGCCCTCTGCCTCCTCCTTTCCTCTATTTCGCCCTCTTCCTCCTTTTCCTCCATTTCGCTCTCTACCTCCCTTTCCTCCAATTCGCCCTCTACCTCCCTTTCCTCCATTTCACCCTCTTCCTCCCTTTGCTCCATTCCTTTTCCTTTATTTCGCTCTCTTGCTCCCTACCCTCCATTTCGATATCTTCCTCACTTTACCCTCCATTTCTGCTCTCTTCCTCCCTTTCCTCCATTTTCTGCTCTCTTCCTTCCTTTTTCCTCCATTTCGCTTCTCTTCCTCCCTTTTCCTCCATTTCTGCTCTCTTTCTCCCTTTCCTCCATTTCTGTTCTCTTGCTCCCTATCCTCCATTTCTGCTCTCTCCTCCTCACTACCCTCCATTTCTGCTCTCTTCCTCCCATTCCTCCATTCCGATCTCTTCCTCTCTTTCCTCCATTTAGCTCTTCTTCCTCCTTACACTCCGTTCGCTTTCTTCCTCCCTATCCTCCACTCTGCTCTCTTCCTCCCTTTCCTTCATCCCTCTCTCCTTCCTGCCTACCATTTCGCTCTCTTCCTTCCTTTCCTTCATCTCGCTCTCTTCCTCCCTTTCCTCCATTTCGCTCTCTTGCTCCCTACCCTTTATTTCGCTCTCTTCTTCCATTCTTTCCCCCATTTCGCTCTCTTCCTCCCTACCCTCCATTTCTGCTCTCATATTCCCTACCCTCCATTTCGCTCTCTTCTTCCCTTTCCTCCATTTTGCTCTCCTCCTCCCTACCCTCTATTTCTGCTCTCTTCCCTTTTTCTCTCCATTTCGCTCTCTTCCTCCCTTTCCTCCATTTCTGCTCTCTTCCTCCCCCTCCATTTTCGCTCTCTTCCTCCCTAGCGTCCATTTTGCTCTCTTCCTCCCTTTCCTCTATTTCGCTGTCTTCCTCCCTTTCCTCTATTTCGCTTTCTTCCACCCTACACTCCATTTCGCTCTCGTTCTCTCTTTCCTCCATTTCTCTCTCTTCCTGCGTTTCCTATATTTCGCTCTCTTCCACCCTACCTTCCATTTCGCTCTGTTCTTCCCTTTCCTCCATTTCGCCCTCTTCCTCCCTTTCCTCCATTTCGTCCTCTTCCTCCGTTTCCTCCATTTCGTCCTCTTCCTCCGTTTCCTCCATTTCGCTCTGTTCCTCCCTTTCCTCCATTTCGCTCTCTTCCTCCCCTTTCCTCCAATTGCTCTTATCGAGTCCGACCTCAGATAGCTGCTGCTCGACGATTGTCGCGATAGTTTATCGACTTATCATAATATCCCTCTAGCTATTCGTTCTTCACCTAATCTCTTGATATTCAAAAAAGCTACGCTCCCTCCTAGTTAATGAATTAATTGACTTAACTTAGTTGTATTTGTCTGTACTGCTATTTTAGTTAAGATTGTAGCCTATATTGTTTTGTTTATGTCGTTTAATGGTCTCTTCTTATGTTTTTGTTTGTTTATTCCAATCTAAGTATCGACTGGCTGTAATTTAGCGGGATCGATGATCCCTTCTGGACCCCATGTAACCAGTAGGCCTACATATCAATTCATTGCCTTATTGATTCATTGTTTTAATCTTTTATTTCCATGTGTTTAACTGCACTTCCCACTCATTCCTTTTACTTTCGATATTTAGTTTAAATTAGTTAAGGTTAGTTAAGATTTGTATGCTAATCAAGTCAACAACTGTTATACTATGTAAAGCATCTTTCGGTCACCACATATTATGTTGAAATTGTATAGAGGTGTCCCTACTTAGCGGGATCTTTGATCCCTTCAGGGCCTTCCCGGTACGTTTGCAATTTCTCGGAACATATTTATAGCATACGAGTCAGTAAATCTGAGAGGCTCCTTAAACAGTTATAATGAGAGTAAACAAGGAATAATGGGAGTTATGTTAACCAGTAATAAAGGACGCCCAAACTTAATAAGTTATAATGAGAGTTAACCATAGGAGTTACTTTCAAGAGAATAACTGCCGTATTGAAAACATTTAGATAGACTATGGATTAATTTTTAAATAAATTCCGATGGTCAATTGGCCAATTTAGAACGTCTATCATTTTGGCACTAAGTTACTCGTGATCATGTCACAATGATCAGGATGCAAAATTCATGCTGTGATACCTTTAGCACTGAGGGCAAAACAGATTGCTGTATACCCGATTGATTATTTTAAATTGCATCACACGTTTGCCCTAAACAATATGCGCCTGATCATTCGAATAATTTCTTTCCTGGAACTATTTTCGTTCTGCAGATGATCCATGCAATCCGAATCCATGCAGATACGGCGGAACATGCAACGCTGACGGAAGCTCCAATACAATGTCATGCACCTGCAAATATTCATACTCTGGGCCAAACTGCGAAACACATGGTAAGAATAACATGCCGACAAACGTACGTCATTCTAGAGTTTAGAACATGGCTAGTAAATTTCTAAATGCTTCTGATACGCGACGGTAGAATCTTTTCAGAACAACCATTTAACATTTAATTTAAATTTTGTCTCTATGCTTTTAAACAGTGTTTAAATGTATGATGCAAACACGTTACCGTTATTTAAATCACTTGTCAAGATTCACTGCTTTGCTCTGCCTTTTGAATATATCCGTCTTTTCCTCTGGCAAACACCCATTCAAACTCAAGGTTCAGACGTACTGAAATTGTGCGTGCAGTATGTGTTTTAAATAACTGACAAATAAATGCAGGCCAATTATCACGCGAGTGATCTCAACATCTACACGCCTTGTCAAGATTCCGTGAGGTATTGACTCCAACATCCAAAGTCCGCGGTTAAGATATTATTTCCTCATCCTTTGCAAATGATCGAGAATTACTTTCAGATGGCTTTATCATTGGCAATTGTATCAGCATAGCTTGCCTCCCAAAAGTATAAGGTAATGAATGACCGTATAGCATTGTTCATGGTAACCAAAAGATACATCTGAGAGGTGACTAAACGTCTACAAGTTAATGTCTAGATTTATTCGAAATTGATAGGTCTGGAATGAGGTTTTTCTACCGACTATGAAGCTGAAACATATTCACTGAAATTCTAAACTAAATATTTAAATTGAATTTTTTTAGTTTGTCCGAGGTTATTACATTAACGAGCTCTGCAATATTCAAAAGCTTAGTGATCGGGCAATTAATGCCATCCCACCCTAACCAACAAAAAACAACCTACCATTATCATTATAAACTATGGTTTTGTGTTTTCTCCAATGAACTTGCTCAGGAAATCCGTGTGACTCAAGTCCATGTCTACACGATGGAACATGCAGAAGTGACGGAAAAACCTACACGTGTACCTGTTCCATTGGATACACAGGAACACGCTGTGAAACACAGAGTAAGTCCATTCTAAATAGCAGTCGCCTTGTAAAGATTCCGTGAAACATTGACTCCAACATCCAAAGTCCACGGTAAGATATTATTTCATCATCCCTTTGGAAAAATTAATGATCGAGAATTACTTTCAGATGGTTTATTAGTGGCAATTGTATCAGCAGAGCTTGCGCAAGTATAAGGTAATGAATGACCGTAGCATTGTTCATGGTAACCGAAAGTTAGAGGTGACTGAAAGTCTATACGTTTATGTCTGTAGATTTGTTCGAAATTTATAGGTCTGGAATGGAGTCTTCTACCAACTGTGAATCTAAAATATCTTCAATTAAATTCTTTAAATTTGTCCGAGGTTATATTAACGAGTTCTGCAATATTCAAAACAGTGTGATTCGCCTTTCAGATTTTATTTTAGTTTTAGTTACAGTTATAGTTAATGGTTTTTTAATTTAGCTACCGGTATAGTTATATTTATGGCTAGTATTATTTTTTAGTTATAGTTATAGTTAATGCATTTTTTTATTTTAGTTAATTTTAGTTACTACTTAGTTACAATAATTAAGGCTATAAGCAAAATTGTGCGTATTAACACGCTATTTCACAATTTGCTCAGAGCTTTGAAAGCCTTCAAAGTATGGCCGTATTCAGCTTCATGAATACACGAGTTTCCAAAGTAACTGACAAATTGCATAATAAAAATATCGCATTTTTCGTTCTCATTTATATGGAATCGTCCATATTGCACTTCCTATTTTTATTTTTTGTATTAACGAAAATAAAGATGAATTTTCGTTATTGTTATCTTCGTCATAGTTATAGTTATAGTTAATGATATTTTTTAGTTTTAGTTATAGTTATCGTTAACGAAATCATTTTATTTTCGCTAACGAACATTTTCGTTATCGTTATCGTTATCGTTAACGAGAATCACACTGATTCAAAAGCTTACAAGTGATCGGGCAATTAATGGCATCCCAACCCAACCAACAAAGAACAACCTACCATTAAAATTATAAACTAGGGTTTTATGTTTACTCCAATGAACTTGTCCAGTCAATCCGTGTGACTCAAGTCCATGTCTACACGATGGAACATGCAGAAGTGACGGAAAAACCTACACGTGTTCCTGCTCCATTGGATACACAGGAACACGCTGTGAAACACAGAGTAAGTCCATTCTAAATAGCAGTCGCCTTGTAAAGATTCCGTGAAATATTGACTCCAACATCCAAAGTCCGCGGTACTGATATTATTTTCTCAACCCTTGCAAATGATCGAGAATTACTTTCAGATGGCTTTATTAGTGGCAATTGTATCAGCATAGCTTGCCTTCCGAAAGAATAAGGTAATGAATTACCGTAGCATTGTTTATGGTAACCAAAAGTTACATATGAGAGGTGACTAAAAGAACGTCTAAAAGTCTACACGTTAAAGTCTAGACTGATTCGAAATTCATAGGCCTGGAATTGGGTTTTCTACCAACTGTGAATCTGAAACGTATTCACTGAAATTCTCTATATTTGTCCGACGTTGTTACTTTAAGGAGTTCTGCAAAGCCTAGAAGTGATCGGGCAATTAATGGCATCCCACCCTAACTAATAAAGAGCAACCTACCAAAATATATAAGCTATGAGTTTGTGTTCTCTCCAATGAACTTGTCCAGTCAAATCCGCCGAAAACACTGCTGTGAAGCAAATGATTAGGTCAAAGCTCAATAAGGGCTTGAATAATGACTATTTGCATAGGGCACTGACAAGTGTAGATTTGTTAAGAAATTTTGACGAAGTCAAATTTGATGATTGTCGGCCTTTGGCCACCTGGTGTCCATTTCAGCCCTACGTCACTCCTTGCTTTGTAAAGCACAACTCGGAGTTCTGCACGCTTTAGAGTTGAATCAGTTCATCGGACTTGCAATAAATCTTAGCGTGTAATTCACATAGGCCTACAACCTTTCAAATAAATCGTCCGAAATGTCAATTCTGCTCCATCAAGCGTTAACTGTTCAACTAAAATGCCAACAGCAAAGTGCGTGAACGATATATGTGACATCGATAGCAGATGGGATTGTTCGTATTTGAAAAACTGTAATCGATAGTTTGAAACGTTTGGTCGAGAAATTTTAAGTATATGACGGCAGTTATCATTCGTGGCCTAGTTTAAGGTATATCATGAATGATCGCTTCGTTGGACCAGTCTAAGGGGTTGCAAAAGTGGCCAAATCGTGTTTGAAACCCTTTGGGTGGGATGCTCCACAACTGTTACGCAACGGGCATCGTCCGTTGAAGGGACAAAAAGCAAGACTCACCAGCGTATCAGGCACAACAGCAATGCGATCACAATATTATTGTTGAGTGTAGGCCTACTGATCTGAGTAATGAATGGATGGTGAACCAGTGTCACCCTGAGCGTCCAGCGCCGTGATTCTCTCCGCTTCTTTAAGCAGGCTGAACTTCTTGTTTCCCGTCTATTATGCAGCGCCGTGCATTTTCTGTTGCTGGCCCTGCGATCTGGAATGGGCTCCCTGTGGATCTACGCCTAATGCATAGAGCCCTTGCGGCCACGTTCTTCTCTAACGTCAAGACTGTTCTCTTTAGCCGGGGTTGAGTCGGGAGCGCTTCTGAGTAGATAATCTTGAAGGGGCGCTATATAAATCCCTGAAATGAATGAACGAATCGTCCAGCATTTGACCAGGTTTAGCAGATAAACACTCAAGTCTGGTCACAGGTGAGGGTGAGATATCAGTCGACATACAGCATACTCGTTAGCTGATCTAACTCTACCCACTTTATAGACCCGTGAAAAATTCATAATGCATCTATCAACGGTCGCTTCCAGTGATTCCGTAGTCAGAGTCAAAGTCATAGTCATAGTCAGAGTCAAAGTCACAACCATAGTCATAGTCAAAGTTATTGTCCGTTAGAGAAACCAGGTCGAAAAAGTCAGAGGAACCAGAAGTGATGTTACGGAGAGTAATCAAGCAGAAGCAATTTTAAGCTTAATTCTGAATCATATAAGAGAACAGGCAGATCGCAAAAAGATGGGTAGTGAATTCCAAAGCTTCGAACTAGCGTTTCAAAAGTCCGGGAGACCAACACCAAGTGGCGT
This sequence comes from Aporrectodea caliginosa, assembly GCA_020284085.1. Taxonomy (NCBI): domain Eukaryota; kingdom Metazoa; phylum Annelida; class Clitellata; order Crassiclitellata; family Lumbricidae; genus Aporrectodea; species Aporrectodea caliginosa. The sequence goes on from JACEVL010000771.1 coordinate 503,016, forward strand.
AAATCATGGGGGGCAGAGGATGACTGCCCCCAAAGTTTTGACTTAAGCTCTTCTGCCCCCCCAAAGAAAAATCCGGCCCTCGTAGGTGCTCTGTTTCCCCAAGTTATGAATAGATTTTCTCCTCTGCCAACACCGTGTCTTTAGCAAGGCACAGGATGCACGTTCCCGGCATGTGTGGTGAATAAAGACGTCCAAATCTTATCCGCAAATCCGGAAACTTAACATTTTGGACAGAAGCACAGGAACAGCAGACACACAGAAGCAGACAGACAGACATACGCCTTGACGTCTGCATACGCCCCATCAACTGGAGCAGCGCGAATGAGTACCCCAAGCTGATGCAAAGCACCATATGCTTTAACCGTTTTGAATCCTTTCCGATTGGTTTAAATCCGCCCATAGGTATTGCATAAATTTGTAGCTCGTGTTCATAAATTGCTGACTTCAAACGTCATCGCTGAGAGATCGCCGTTATCTCCGGACTACGGCACAGTCGAATAATGTCTGCCATTATCCTGCTGATTGCCGCACTGGTGGTTGCCAATATCGAAGGGAAAGCACGTATGTATCTGTAATGATTTTGCCGAAATTGAAAATACAGTAAATTATTAGAATCAACAGGAGGAAGAAAGAGGATGAAGACGAATAATGGGAAGAAGAATAATGGGAAGAAGTAGGCCTATATGGTTAGTGGATTCATTTAACCCTTTAACGACCATATGGTAGGAAAGTACATGTAAAAGCACTAAATCAGTTATCGACATATCTGAAATTAATATACATAATAAATTATATGCCCCTATTATGCGTCGCATAATAGGGGCATATAATTATGTATGTTAAGACTAAATCTCGTCTTCATCCCTTCTGGGAAATTGAGCCACACATTCTGAGTACCAGTCGACCACACTGACAATGATATCGAGCATTCATTTGAAAAGCATGCAAATCTTAGTCTTGGATATTCCACTTTTGTGATGTCATTATTCACTGATTATTTTGGAGGTACATATGGAATGTAAAACACTACCGTATAATTATAAGTAGAACTTTGTTAGAACGGCACTAACTTTACCGAATACAATGAGCAAAATTCAGATAATTATGTCGCTCACTGATTTCATTTCATCAGCTTGTTCACGAAAACTGGATCTGGTTTTCCTCCTTGACGGATCCTCAATTAAGTGTGGAGCTAAATCGTGTCCAGACTGGATCTACTTGCTTCAGTTCGTTAAGAATGTAGTCTCCAGCTTCAACATTGGACCAGACGCCACAAGGGTGGCACTCGTCACGGTCTCCAGTGAGGGAAAATTGGAGTGGGGCTTCAACAAGTAGGTTGAACATCGAAATTGATGTAATTTTAGATGTAATTTTGGAAGGGTCAAAAAAGTAAAATAAGGGAGAACTTAGAGGTAACACAGCTTAACTCCAATGTGCATGTAGACCGTGTGTATGCATGCATGTATGTATGTTGTAGGTAAGAATGTTGTGTATTTATGTATATGTATGGTTTGGGTTATATGGATGTATTTTTGCTCAGTTTTTCCCGTTCTTGAGCAAGTCCATTACTCATAATTGCTCAGCGCCATCGATTGTTGCTTGGTCACTAGATGGTGAATAAATGCATTCATTCATTCATTCATTCATTCAGAGCATTTATATAGCGCCCCTTCAAGAAACTACTCAGGAGCGCTCCCGGCCCAGCCACGACTAAAGAAAAAAGACTTGAGGGACTTGTAAAACCCTGTCAGATGGCTTACAAGTAAAAAACGGAGCTTAAGTGGTAGGTCATTCCAAATGGAAGGGCCAACAAACCGAGAAAGCACGGCGCTGCCTAATAGCCAAGCGAGTCCGTGGAAAACTGGAACTCACCCCTCGTCGCAGAGCGAAGCACCCGACGCGCTGGAACATCAGACACTGGGCGGCAAAGATCACGCAAGTAAGATGGAGCGCAGCCAAGAACACAACGAGAAACAAGAGCAGCAATGCGACATGAGATACGCTGAGACACAGGCAGCCAATGCAACACATCACGCATGTCTGCAGAGACAGGAGAGTACTTAGGAAGCCTTTCAATAAGCCGAGCAGCCGAGCGTAGAACTCGATCTAGTCGCCCCAAAACACCAAGGGGAAGGCCAGCAAGTAGAGAGGAGCAGTGGTCAATTCGACTAGTAACAAAGGCATGAACAAGGACCACAACTGCATCATGAGAGAGAGAGAGAGAGAGACCACTCGAAGCTGACGAAGCTGATAATAACAACTCCGTGCAATTGAGTTCACATGTTGAGATAAAGTAAGCATAATAATAATTAATATGTATTACATGGGCATGATGTCCGAATGGCTAGAGCATTCGACGCAGTAACACGGGGAGTTGTTGTTCGAGCCACTTCCCAGAACGGTTTCTGTTTTGTGACGCTGACAAAGTCACTTGTGTACAATTATTCGGCGACATCGATGCTGAGTCGTATGGTCGTGTGTGAACTTCTGATCTGCAAGGAATGTAATATCAAACGAAGTCGTATTGTACTATTATCTGTACACCTTCACATATATATATATGTATATATATATATATATATATATATATATATATATATATAATATTTTCATATAGACTATGCATGATACTAATGTGTAAACTTACAATTATTGTATTACTGTAAGTTTATGCATATATTTTTCACGCAAGTATATGTATTGTTGCATGTCGGCACAGGGACAGCGCACATATCTTATAGATAGGACGGGCTGAACGTCGTAGGATTGGTGTGTGTGTGTGTGTTAATAAAATACAAACCAACAGAGTTATCAATAAGTCATGACGTGAACATTTTGCTGCGCTATGGCCTAGGTTCATTTCGTTTCGGTAGGTGGCGCTGCTACCGCACTACGCGTCAAGAGCATGGCGGCCTATGGCGGTTGACTTATTTCGTTTCAGTAGATGGCGCTGCCCTTCTCAGTGTTTCATGATAGGACGTGTTTTCTGCAGATGCCCCAATGCGAATTTGCTGCTGTCAGCCATTGACAAAGTCACGTATAAAGGAGGAGAAATCGACTCGGTTTCTTCAGTGGCAAATCTTTTCACTAGTTTCATCACCGCTGCAACGTTGCCAAGGTCAGACGCCACAATGTTGGGAATACTGATCAGCGATGGTGCTCCGAGACTTGATACTGTGTCGACTATCGCTGCTTCTACTGCACTACAGGCGCTTGGAATGAACGGGTTCGTGGTCTGCGTCACGGATAAATGTCCCGCCGACTTTGCGAAGAGGATGTCTTCGCCCCCAAGACTGGTGAGTCACACAATGAATATTACCTATAAAATGCGGGTTTTGAGTGCGGAAGAAGTTTACTGGTTCAACATCCTCTCTCGAAAGTTTGCCGTCTTAATTAAATGTTGAAGGAAAACCAAAGGGGATTTTTAATGAAAGTTCTGCGAAACTGGAAACTAAGGTAAATTGAAAGCCAGGGTCGTCTAAAAAATTTGGAAAGGACTATGGAGGGCATCACAATTTTGGGACGAGGAATACCGTTTGGTAAAGAGTACAAACCTCGTCGGAAATTCTGTTCCTTTTCGAGCTCGACCTCTGGACAGTAGAGTGCCCATAGGCATCTAAGTTAATGAGGCACGTCTTAGATCAATAGGGCATTCCGCAGAAATCAATTTCATAGGCCTTCACCTTGGCATTGGCCTTATCCTAATGCTTTCTGTAGCCAGAAGCAAGTCTTGTATTTTTCGTTATTTTGAGGATCAATTTTAGATAAATCTGTTTGAAAGAGAATACAATGTATGTACGAATGTATGTATGTATGAAAGTTTTTGTGTATGTATGCAAAATGTGTGCATGATTTTATATATGCATGTGTGTAGGTTTGTATGCATGTATGTATGTTTGTATGTAGGTATGAATTTATGCATGTATTTAATATGACTGGTGAATACATGCATAAATTTTATGTATAAAGGCATTTATGCAAGTATGTATGTATGTATATACGTATGTATGTATGTGTGTATGTAAAGATTACATGCATGCATGCATGCATGCATATAAACAATACTGGTTTAGAGGTATTGAGCGTTTGGTGAAATAATATATACACAGACCACGTTGCGTCATCCCACGTGGCGCTTGATGTCTCTTCCCTTCTTGTGCCATTGCATATCCTACTCGAATTTCTTTCATTTTAAAGTGTCGTCCTACAGCCAGTAATGCGCTTTAATAAGTATGAATAATTAACGTGTAGGACATGAAGGCCGATCCTTGCATCGTTTTATCTGTAATGTTTTTTGCTTTAGATTGACGAAACCTACTTCTTGGTGAAAGATTTCAGTTCTATCAACAATGTCACCGAGAAAGTCGTGAAGCAGATCTGTTCTTTTAAGGTTAGAGTGAGATCGCTTCTTGTCTAATCATTTAGCAAGTAGTTTAGAAATTCAACATGAAGAATACACCATTCTGCATTCAACGCCAAGAAAATCATTGTAGGGAGACTTCCTTACCATTCTGCATTCAAGACCAAGAGAATCATTGTAGGCTATATAGGAATGACACTCTTCCATTGATAATGTAATTTAATGTAATTGAACATTTATATAGCACCCCTTTAAGATATCTACTCTGCACTAGCCAATATGATGCTAAATGTCATTACTAACGAAAATATTACATCAGCTAGCAAAACAATGCACATAAAGCTAGAAGAGTCACCAGTGACGGGCCCACGCACACGAGGAACCAACCTAAGAATTCCCATCGAAGCTAACAGATGGCATGACTCAGGGCTTTTTTAGCGTGCAGTTCTACACAAAATGTGCAGTTCTAAATGAATATGTGCAGTTGTAAAATTATATTTGTGCAGTTAAAAATGGCTTAAAAAGGTCATTGGGAATAATTTGCCATGTCTTTTTGAAAAAGAGTGAATGGGTTGTGCAGTTCTAAAAATTCCTTTAAAAAGCCCTGTGGCATGGACGTTCTCTGAGCTAAGTTGCATCGATAGAGTAAAACAGCTGAATACTAGATTATCTGGGTCAGTTCATTAGCTATTGAAAAAGTAACTCTTGGTACTTTTGTCTTGTGTTGTAGAAGACAAGCCTTCTAACCAGTCTCTTCGGTTTTTAATAATAATATGCGTCTACTAATCCTTCAATTCAAATGAGACTTTTCTCCTCCATGCATTAACTAACATTGCATATTGGTTTATGCCGTCTTCTTTTGAGAAATATCTAGCTATTGATCTGCATAGAGAATTAAACAGAACTTATGGACGTTTTGTGGTTTTTTAAATACAGTTTAATCATTAAACAGCCCAGTCGAAATTATCGTAAAGTCTTCCTTTGGAAATAGCTTTTTGCAAGGAAGTCTTATGTAATTTTATTTCAATGTGCCGTATAAGATAGGCTGTGCACGATAGTGCAGTGGTTAGCAAACTGGACTATAAACCGTGATGTTGGGGGTTCAATTTTCCGCCAGTGGATATATTTGATTTGAGATTTCTGCTTCTCCTGCGCTCCTTGCCAACTCAGTTATAATGAGTACACTGACCGTACACTGTCGGTGAGAAGATGAGAGGTCGAGGGAGAGGCATTACACTGTCAGTTGGAAGATCAGACAGAGAGGGGAGGCCGGGAAGGTCTGCGCAGAACAGCTTTAAATAATCATGGAAGTAGATAGATAGACAGACGTTTATGCAGACAGATAAACAGAGACTGAGATAGAGCGACAGAGACAAAGAAAGAGAGCGAAACAGGTAGTAATCTTTCAAGATGTGAATGGGATTCAATCAAGAACTAACGTAGTCAATGGAATATAATTATAAGCCACGTTGAATAAAGATTCTCTAGAAGCCACATTCATTACTCTTTGTAAAGTAAATAGGTGTCTATACGGAAGTTCACTCATACGAAAGAGTCAATAAATACTTTCAAGATTCTTATCCGATAGTACTGTGGCAAGTCCAAGATTTAAGAGCTAACGTTAGGTAGGCCTAATAGCCTAAGTTTCGGGAAGCACACATTAGTTAGAGCTGAGATAATATTTGCTATCTCAACCCATTTAATAACTAACCGTTGAGCTTAGACAATTTTCCACTGCTAGGTTAACAAACCTGTAGCTAAGTGTTGTGAATAAACGAAATTGATTTGATTGATGAAGCTGGACTTACACCGACAACACCGTTGTGAGCAACTGCTAGACAAAGCTTAATAAGCACTTAAATTTTAATAGGATATTGGCAAATGTAGATAAGTCAAGAAAATTCGAGTAAGAATCACTATTAATTTTTTGGACACCTGGCGTCTATTTCAGCCCTCCATCGCTCCTGTCTACGACTCGGAGTTTTTCACGCTTGAGAAATGAATCAGTTCATCGGAATTGCAATCAATCCTATGTGTGATTCAGACACTACATTTCAAAGACATCGTCAGAAATTTTAATTATGCTTCATCAAGCGTTTACTGCTCAATTTTTGTGCCAACAGCAAAGCGCGCGACCAATAATAGGCGATCTGTAATAAAACCTTTCTTCTTCATCGATAGCAAATGTGACTGTTCGAATTTGACAAACTGTAATCGATACTTTGACACGTTTGGCCAAATAATTTCATGTATATGACGGCATTTATCACCTGTGGTGTCCCTTCATGTATATTATGTATGATCATCGACCATTTTGCACTGGCCATAGACACTGTAAAGGGTTACAAATTTAAAGTGGCCACATCGTGTTTCTGAACCCTGGCGACGAGAAGCTCTGCAACTCTCCTAATGCTGCGCTTAATAAACACTTGACGGTATAACCAGAAGGTTAACGAAACTTCTTAGAAGCTTGTTGTGCTCGCAGAATTGTCCATCCATGAGCCAAGATTCACGAAGCACCAGCGTAGTGCTGCACTGTAACAGCAATCTGACCCCCTCCTGGTTCAGAGTATTGGTCTGGGTAATGAATGGATAAAGGAATCGATGTCAATCGACCAAACTTTGCTCAGGTTCAACCCATTAACACCTGAGCTAGCCTGAATACTATGAGGGTGAGATCGCAGTCGACAAACACAGTTACTCACTATGGGCAGTTTGCTCTATAAAATCGTAAGCAGCTGTATGGATACATTTAGTAAACCTTTGGGAGCATATGCCAAGGCCTATACATAGCTGTGGTTTCCGGTTGAATTCAGGATTGTATTTATCATTTTTAGTATAGTGTCACGACCAACAGTAAGAGACTATAGATAGAAATAGATGGTAAGTGCCTGGATATTTGGGGTGGCCCTTGCAGAGTACAGTAAGCTCAGTGTTCCGGTTCGGCCATGTTTGCGCTCTTCAGTCTTGGAACGATGGCTTTATTCAAATTCAAATTCAAATTTTATTAGAATCGATTCCATGAACAGTGAACACAATCTACACGACGTGTTAATACAGTTGTTAACAGTTTACATTTCGTAAGTCCCATTAATAAGTAGACTAACAGTCATAGTCTAACAGGTTAAGTAGTAAAAATAGATTATTGGGGGAGAAGAAGCCCAAAGGGCTTATCTAGTCTTCCCCACCATTATTTGCAACTGATAAGAGCACATGCATCTGAAAATGCATTCTTTTGGGAAAGGCAACTCAAGAAACACTTTAAACCGTCAATGATTCACACTTTTTAGATCCAATAGTTACCCGTCATTCTACGATTCATTTCACAACTGGTTTTTGTTTGGTCGCTTTATAATAGCCAGGTGCATTGCATTCGTACATACAAACAAACCCATCTACAGATATACAGACATAGCCTACATACCTCTGTACATACTATACATAGGCCTACATGCGTACATACATGCATACACATACATACATGTATATGTCTCTGCAACCAAATACTCAAAGACACAAACATACACTCATAATCATGCATGATTATATATATATATTCCTTACTATGGTGTCGTGTATTCATACATACCTATATAATATGCACATCTACATGCATTCATACATGCACACATACCAGGATATACATATATTCAGATTCATATATTCCATAGGCCTACATGAAGCAAGGGCTATACAACTAATGGTGACACATGCTTGAAATTGCACCAGCCAATGGTTCTAGCTCATCGATCTCCTCATAAAATTCGCGTAATCCAATCGATTATTATCGATGAAGCGGAAAGATTAGTTAGGCCTACGCATAATAATAATCTGCAGTTAAGTAGCGGAGTTAACGCTTCATCAAGCAGAACAGAGATTTCGACGGTTCATTTAACAACTAGCGTCTGAATTATACGCATCGCAAATTCGACGATATGGTTCACTAGGCAAGCAACTGTGAAGAGCTGAATGTGCACTGGAGACGGTTAGTTAGCTGGATCAATATTTCTTAACCTCTCTACGCCTGCCAGCGTCTATTGACATACCCAACGCTGAAGGAGTCTAGGACTAGTCATATGCTCCGAAAGGTTTTCTACATGTATCCCTACAGCTGCTTACGATTTTATAGAGCATACTGCCCACAGTGAGTAACAGTACTGTGTATGTCGACTGGGGTTTCACCCTCATAGTATTCAGGCTTTGTAGAAAAAAGCGATATATCTTCAGGCTTGCGACGATTGGAGAGAGAGAGGGGGTGCATTCCAGATGTTGCATGGCACCTGCTCTTTCGACCATTTCGAATCATTTCCTGTTGGTTAAACCCGTTCTCGTGTATAGCATAAATTTTGAAACCTTACCCGATGTTCTTTGGGACGTTCATCAACTGATGACTTGATTACTAATCGCTGAGAGATCGCTTCTAATTCCTGACTATACGTCTGCAACCGCACAATGCGATCCATTCTTTTACTAATTGCCTTCGTCGGGGCGAAAGCAGGTATGTGATTGTAACCATCTTGCTGATAATAAAACGAATAGAAAATTATTTTGAAACAAGAGGTGTGAGAGTTGGAAGAATTACAATGAGAAAAAGGGGGAGGAAGAAGACTAAGAAGAAGGAGAAGCAAAAAATTATGAAGTAGAAGTAAAACAGGAGAAGAGGAGTAAGAAGAAAAAGAAAAGATGAGAAATAAGAAAACTCTCTTCTTTAAGTTCTCTGCCCTTCGGCAGGTTCCAACTTCCAATGACGCCACTCTTTCCGTCGTCATTGTAAGTGTTTCTTGGGAAATTAGAGAGGTGGTTTCCCGTTGCCTTCCTCTCGGTGTTTTTAGCGAGACACCATCTCCGAGCGTCGATGTCCTTCATCGTCCGTCCTTCCGACTCCTTGTCTCTGGGCTCGCATATACCGGCGAGGGCTCGGTCGTCCACCACGCACTTTGTTTCCAACAGGGGTACCACGTCAAGGTGGCGTGGTGGGCATTTGGGTGGTAGAGGCTTTTAGAGACGATATTCGATAAAAGAAAAGATGAGAAATAAGAAAACTAGGAAGTAGAAAAAGAAGATAAAAGATTAGTCGTTTAAGCCAACTTTCAGAGGCAACCTTTAGTCTGAAGTGATTCACTTCCTACAGATTGGTACGTGGTATGTACGTACCAGCAATATATCAGGTTCGATGGTCCGGACTCTCTCTCACCGTCTGATCTTCGTACCGACAGTGTACATTCATTGTAATCTATACATTTATAGTTAAGTTCCATTCTTTATGTCCTAACGGGGATGTAAACCTCAATTTATGGTTCCGGTTTAGCATGAAACAAATTATGCATAAGCTTACTAGAGCAGACTATCGATCCGTCACATAAATTGCATACTAATCTCAATCATGAATATCCAATTTCGGTAATTAAGCTATTCACAGATAATTTGGGATGTTAGTGATAGCCAACTGAAACACTGCAGTATATCAGCCTGAACGTGTACACGTAAAGCTGCATCTGACAATAGGCAATCGTCCAATATATTTAATTATTGAAATAATTATTATTTTTGCATTTATTAAGTAGTACTGACATGTCTACTGAGCAACCATCAATCGAGCAAGCGAGGCTCTGAGCAATTATAGGTAATACAGTTGCTCTAGGTTTCTACACAGTAACCTCAAAGTCAGGGTCTAAGTCCAGGTTAAAATCATAGTCAAAGTCATGGTCAAAGTCACAGTCTAAGGCATGGCTGAAATCATAGTCATAACTACAGTCAAAGAAAAAGTCATAGTCAAAGTCAAAAGTCCTAAGAAAGTCAACGTCATAGTAAAAGTCATAGTCAAAGATAAGGGCAAAGTCATAGTCAAAGTCATATTCACAGACAAAGTCATATTCACAGACAACGTCATAGTCATAGCCAAAGTCATGGTCAAAGTCATGGTCAAAATCATAAACAATTAGAGAAACCTAGTCGAGAATAAACGAATCAGAGGAATCAGAAGTCAGATTGCGAAGGGCAATCAAGCAGAAACAGATGAGTTCTAAGTTTAGTTCTGAATGAAATAAGAGAACCGGCAGAACGGTAAAAACGGGTCAGTGAGTTTCAAAACGAGCTTATCAGATTTGGACCCGTATCAGTGGAGTCTTTATCGTCGTTAGTGATGTCTGTGAATAAGAGATCTTCCTCGAGTCGTCGGGTTCTCAATAGTACGAGATGTGTGTTAAATTCTTGTCGGTTGACAAGAATTTCTGCTTCTTCTTAGTCTTCTTCCTCCCCTTTTTCTCATTGTAATTCTTCCAACTCTCTCACCTAGAAACTGACCATTTTAGTCATACGTACAGTAGCAACAGACACACGGAGACAGACAGACAGAGAGACACAAGCGGCACCGAGTATCCTGTAGCCAAGTATTGTTGTATTGTTTAAAGCCATTAAAAATCCATTCACATTCAAGTGAAGCGTCGCCTGATTGTTACTATAGTATAGGGCCTACTAATTAACTTATATCCTTTGTGGACATGACAACAGGTCAAAACTGAGGCAGCAAACGGAACAAGGTTTGTTATATTATTATTTTATCCATTGATTATAACTATAATCCATGGTAATTTTATTACAAGGCACTGACGTTTGTGAAGACACACCCGGAATGTTATTCAAATGTCAGGCGTCTTTAGAAACTTATCACAATGCTAATAGGGTTTCACTGTAAACATTAAACATCATTATTTTGTTCATTTGAAAAGCCAGTAAATTATGTTTACCCATGCAAAGTAACGAGTCTTACCAATACAATTAACCCAGGACATGGGAGATGTCACTTGGTGGAGTTGATGCTAGCAGTTGCTATATGAAAGGACAAACCACACAATCAAACTGCCTAGTGAACTATTATTATTATTATTATTATTATTATTATTATTATTATTATTATTATTATTATTATTATTATTATTATTATTATTATTATTATTATTATTATTATTATTATTATTATTATTATTATTATTATTATTATTATTATTATTATTATTATTATTATTATTATTATTATTATTATTATTATTATTATTATTATTATTATTATTATTATTATTATTATTATTATTATTATTATCATTATTATTATTATTATCATTTTTTTTTGCCCGAGGTATATATGATCCCTCAGGCTTTAGAAACTATATGAAGAGCGTTTTCGTTCTGGAGTTAGCGGTCATCCTCACCGGTCAATTGCATAAAGGTGCTTCGAAATGCAACAGCATTAAACCGCTGGGAATTTCTGAGTACTTGGTGATCTTCCTGGCGGCAGCCATTTCTGCTGCTGCTCCCGGCGTTATAGAAGTCAGATGCGTATACGAGGTTGCACACGTGTGTACACTGGTGGCATCCCAAGTCATATATTTTCCTCTTGACCACGGGATCAACGTTGCTCCATCCGGTCTTTTGCCATCGCTTCGGAGCAGACCTGTTGGTTCTTTGGTGCTCGGAACTTCAGCTCGCTGGAGAGCCCTCCAGATGATGTCGTTTATTGTGGAGTGCCGGATGGTTCTCCCTCCAGACAGTCTGCAGACCAGTCCATGATGCCCTCCCTTGTCCGTTGTGACACCGCATTGGCACTGGTGTGGTTCGCAGAGGTCAAGGCCCAATCGTAGGCCTATCGCCACCCGGACAGCTTCATCGGTGAGACACAGTCCACAGGAAGCGATCGGAAACGCAGCCATCCAGTCTCCTGCCTTTGACTATTTGACATGTTCTGTTAAATATTTTCTGTCTAACCGTATGTGGGTCAAATTCCATTTGCTCCTTTATGTCTCCTCCTAAATTTTTCCGACACCAGTCACTATATCCTCGGTTCTCGAAGAAAATTTGCAGAAACCTTTGATGCAATGTTACATGACCACTTGATTATTCAGTGACTTTCAGTCACTACTTGAATACATGATATCCTCTTCTTATGAAGTAGTAATTAGGGAAGACTATTATTCATATTGATATATATATTATCACTATTGTGTAGCATTTCTTGATTTGTTGGAAAGGTTTGTTACGTTACATTTTCTACATGTCATAAAGTCCACACATCAACAGAAAACTTTCAACTTCAAAGGCAGACGTACAAGAACAACAGACATACAGAAACACACAAAGCGACAAACACCTTGCTGTGTGCATTCGCTTACCAGCTGATATGATCAGCCCTGCTTGATGTGTGGACTTTATGACATGTATCAAGGTATTAAGTGGTTCGCTCATATCGCCTGCTCTTCTGTTGGCTAAACCCACTTACAGGTGCAGCTACTGAGTCGATCTCGGTCGCTGAGAGTTCGCTTCTAATTCCTGACTTCTTGACAGCAGAACAATGTCAACCATTCTCTTGCTGATTGCCATATTATCAGCTGGACATCGCGTTTCCAGCGAGGGTAGGTGTTCGTAAAAATTTGCTCTGGACGAAACAGAAGAATAAACAGAGGAACTTGTGGAGGAACTTGTGGAGGAGGAAAGGAATAACAGAAATAGGCTTAATATAAGGAAATGAATAATAAATTTATTGAAGAGAAAATGAGAAAAAGGAATAAAGTCTTTTACTAATTCATCGTTTATCCTCGCAAAGGCATGTGCTTTGGGTCCATAGTGTAGTCGTTTTATAAGCCTATAGTTTAACAAATTATTTACTCGTTATTTTGGAGGTAAAGATTTTGATATAGTATAGAAGAATTTTGTTAGAATGGCACTAATCGTGAATGCACTGAGTAAATTTCAGATATGTCGCTCACTGATTTCATTTCATCAGTTTGTTCACAAAAGCTGGACATTGTTTTCCTCATTGACGGAAGTATCTGTGGTGGAACTGAATCATGTCCAGACTGGATCTACTTGCTTCAGTTCGTTAAGAATATAGTCGCCAGCTTCAACATTGGACCAGACGCCACAAGGGTCGCCCTCTTCACGGTCTCCGGTGAGGGGAAATTGGAGTGGAACTTCGACCAGTAAGTTGAAAATTGAAATTGATGTGATTTTACAGTTACGGTCAGTTTAAGAGCAATATTGCTTGACACCAATGCGTATGCAAGCATGCATGAGTGCTTGTATATTTATGTGAAAATGCATGCGTGATTAAGTGTCTGTACATATGTTTGTGACATATGCATGTGATTTTGTGGGTCTATTTGTTAGAGCGCTGGCCATTTAACACGGAGAGCACGTGTTCGAACCTACCTTGAAACCGGTAGTCATCATCATAGCCTGTGGCGTGCTATTATAATAGGCTATACACCCAGTATAATAATGCTCTCTGAGGCTTAGCCTTTTGGAAGACACGCAGCCGCAATCACGACAGTCGTGGTCATGATTGTGTACACTGAGGTTTTGTTGTCGCTGGTCAGCTTCCACCGTTATCAGTGCCGGTATTACGAAATAGAGTATCCACCCTAAGACTATCCGGGGGGATGAATGAATTTATCCCCCCGGATGGACTATACCAGTATAAAGTATCCGGGGATAAAGCATTTCTATCCCCCATCGTGTGAAATCATCCCCCGGGGGATAAGAGAACAAAGATATAAGGTATTATTTTTTTAATGCATATAATTTACGAATATATATTTTAATCAAAATCCAAAGCCAGAAATATTTAAAGCAAGTGATTCTAAGTGAGGCCTCTTAGACTAGTTCAAAAGTCCATTTTTAAATGTTCACTTTGAACCACTTTTCTACTAAAGTGAATTCGCTCTTTCAGATCATAGATTCAGTTCAACTGTTTAATGGCTCTACGAGGGTGTATAATTTTTACATATTGATTATCGGACTGACAACAAGCAGTGCATACCACATTTCACTAGTTAATCATGTGCTTTAAATTCAATCTTAATCAGTGGCGGCGCTACGGCAGGTCGCAGCAGGTGAAATGCCTATTTTGCTCCCGACCTGCTTAATGACCTGCCTAAAATTCTTTGGAATTTTTAATATCTTCTTTACATTTCAAACATCAACATCGGTCACATAGGATCACTATTGCAATTATTAGAATCCATCTAAACGACATTTTTACGTTTTATCTAGTATGTCAACAGAAGTCTATGTTGTAAACTCTAAAATTGAAATGCTTAAGTTGTCTTTTCCGCCGTTACGTCAGAAATAAATACAATAGTGCGTCGTCGATTACTTCGCGAAACTAACCTAATCAGTTGTTTACGAATTGCATCAACATTATAATCACACATTAGCAAAGAAATGAATCAATAACAATGAGGCGCTGCAACACTGAAGATTCCTTCGGAAATAAATCTGGCGGAAAACGCGTTAAGCAGAATGATATGACAGTTTTAGATAAAGCAGTTGGTGAATTAGCAAAACTCTATTCAACGGAGACTATCGGAATACTTCTGGGTTTGGATGCGTTTAATCCATCACATGCATCATTCATGAAGTTTGACATCGTGCAACCTTTCGCGCTGCACTGTGAAGCAAATATGAACGACCTAGAAGTTGAGATGAGGCAAATGGCTAGAATTATGGAAAGGAAAAGAGCTGGTGGTTCACTACCTACACCTCTCAGAGACTCTGCAACGCCTCTCCTGATTTCCACAATTTTTGTTCGTCGTATAAAGATGCATTATATTAAATGTACACCAATAATTAATTGATACGAAACGCCACATATCAATCGCGAGCTACCAAGTCTCCCAATTAGCTCCTTAGTCCCTTTTCATGACACTGTGTCTTAATTACATTTTGTCTGAAATCCCTTACTTTGTCTCCGTACTTTCAAGGATTCAGATAATTTACGTCACTATTCAATGTCATCATTTGAGAAATAAATAGCACAGTACCAGAAATAAAATATATAAAAGTTGTTTGAATTTCTAAGTGATCCAAAAATGCGAAATGTTTTTTTCTATACAGTAATCTCCGATTGACTGATAAACTGACTGATAATGCTCCATATCAAGTTTTTATATAAGTAAAAATTGTAGGTAGGCCTATACAATTGTAAAAAAGTAGGTTAGTCTACACTCCATAGTTACAAACTTTAGTTTATAGTTATGTTAGTTTATGTTAGTCAGCATGGATTTAGCCTACGTGGACTTAATGTTTACAATTCAAATTAGAAAAGATTTCAAATTTTTAATTTCTCAATTTCGTATTAAACAAAACATATAGAAATAAAATAATTGTTGAAGCTTAATGTAACTTAGTTGGATTATTTGCTGATTAAAATTAAATTGTTTAAATACGGTTTTTACTTTTAAAATGCAGTACAAGATGTAACAAAGTGAAATTATTTTCTTGTTTCGTTTTCCCGTTTTTCCGTTTTGTATTTTGTTGTTGTTGAAAAGACGACTTTTTAGGTGTTTTTATTCAATATTCAGTTGTAACCGTTTTTGCCAACTATCGATCTAAATTGACTTAAATAGCACAATTTGCAATTAAGTTGCAGGGGATACTTTTTGAATAGGGGATGATTTCGTACGACTTATGGGGGATACTTTTGCACGAAGGAGGATAGTCCCTCACGTTAAGATTCATCCGGCCGGATACTTCATTTCGCTAAGGGGATAGAATTCTAATGGGAATACTCTATTTCGTGACACCGGCGCTAGGACCCCGAACCCTCCGGTCGGGGGCCTCCAGTTTGTTAGGGGCCTCCCAATTTAGCTGATCATTAAACCTATTTGTGAGTTGGGGGCCTTCAGTTTGTTAGGGGCCTCCAAATTTAACTGATCATTAAGCATATTATTTTGTGACCGTTTGTTTCTGACAGGGATGGGCAGTAATTTAATTGATGTAATTGAAATTACGTAATTTGAATTACAATTGTAATTGGTAATTTGTAATTTGTTGTTCTGGATCAATGTAATTTGTAATTTGTAATTGAATTACATTTTGTTCATGTAATTTGTAATTTCAAATTACATCTGTAAAATCAAATTACTTTGAAAAAACTAGAACCAGAGACTCCACAACAAGAGCAGTTTTGAAAGAATCTTTTCCTTATCTTGATCACCATCACTCACTATAGTATCTCTGGAATGAATGATAGCAACACTGATCTCTTTGAATGCTTTCACAAAATTGGAGCTATTGTCAGAAATGGTAGCAGTAATTTTGTCATGTGTCAGACCGAACTCGTTATGTATTACAGTTGCCATACTTCATGATACGTGTGTGCTCCAACAAAACATCTGCTTGATGTATTATGTAGATGCATCGATCACGTGAGAAGTTACTCCCATGTAACTTCTATTTTTTGGGGACCCCACATAGATACAGTCATGCAGAGAAATCATTGTTCAGATGATAATTATTCTTTATTATTGCTTTCATTTGATTCTCTACTGCATCACCTATTTGTCGACCTAACGTACGTGGGTCCATGACTGTGGCATCTGAGTTGAGACCAGTTACATGCACAAGTTCTTTAAATTCAGGTTGCTCAGTGATTGACAAAGAATGCATAACCTTTGTCATAAAGTTTGTAATAAGTGTGTCAGCATTACTCTGTGATACTGTTTGTCTCATTTTAAAAAGTGTTTGTTGGCACTGCTTTGCTTGATAAGGGGAAAAGATGCTTTCAAAACTGAATTTGTCACAAGTGATGACAGTTTTTCTTGCAGTATATCGAAGATGACAGCAAGGAACTAATGATGCTTCATAGCAACTCAACTGTAAAGATATTGTTTATACAATTTAATGATGCACTTCCTTTATCTGCACTGGTAGATATGCTCATTATAATTTTGCAAGCACGATTGTAAGGTCAAACAGACGCCGGTTATCGATAACTTGTTCAACCAATTGCTACCTCTTAGAGAAAATTAAATAAACAGTTTCAAACTGTGTAATACATATATGAACAGTGAAAATAAAGCATGAATTTCTTGATCACAATTATGTATGTAATTTGTAATTTGATGTAATTGAAATTACGTAATTTGTAATTTGTAATTTCCAGCAAATTTCTAAAGTAATTTGTAATTTGTAATTCAATTACATTTTCCAAAGTAATTTGTAATTTGTAATTCAATTACATTTTACCATGTAATTTGCCCATCCCTGGTTTCTGAAACCCCAGCACCGGATTATATATCTAAGCAAAATAGACAATTGATACGCTGGAACGTGAACTAGAACTAGAAGCCAATGAAGACTTCCTACAGAGGTATCGTGAACCTGGATTTGAATCTCCTATTACAAGTGCACAGGAAATTGCAGAAGAAATGGAGGTGAGCATCACTTTCCCTTAAATGTGAAACCGACGCATAAAAGCTCAGTTTGACTACGAATGTGCAGATGAAATGAATAGACTTAGGCTACATCCGAGCAGCGATTTAAGACAGATTGTTCTACAAACTTCTGGATCAGGCGTTGGTTTCAGTTCAGTCACGGTTCCAGCAGATCAAGGATTGGAACAGCATTTTTGGATTTCTGTGTCGTTATGACACACTCGTTAAAATACAGGACACCAATCAACTACAAAAACACCTCTTTGAGAAGATGCGAGAAATAGAAACAAATGAACTTCTAATGGAGATTTCACGTTTTGTTATGCTTCGTCTTTGTCTCGAAGAAAGACTGCAACAAAACAGCTAACAACAGCACGAGACTTTCTACAGTACATTTATGTGAATGAACTTCATGACTTTTATAATCCCAATCTGTCAATTGCACTGAGGATTCTTTTGACCACCCCAGTAACAGTGGCCAGTGCTGAGAGCCGTTTCAGCACACTGAAGCTAATTAAAACAGTTAATCGTTCCACCATGCTCAGCAGCAGGTTATCATCCCTGGCAATGATTTCAATTGAAAGTGAAACTGCCCGAAAGCAGAACTATGACGAGCTATTGGAATGATTCGCAGAAAAGAAGGCGAGACGAAAACAGTTTATCTGAGACATGAGCTTCAGTATCGATACCAAGTAGGCCTATTGATTCCTACATGTACTTTTTTGATTTAGCTGTTTCTGTTGTTGTTGAAAGAGCTGGGTTTAAAGAGACGAAGAGACTGGACGTTCGATCAATCCTGTTTGCAATGTATTTTTTGTATTTATTGGGAGTGGGCCTCAAGTAAGGCTTTGGGGGGCGGGGTCTCCAGTACCCTAGCACCGGCACTGGCCGTTATAGAGCAATTCCTTTACACACATTTGCTTAACCCATCGCGTGTTTCTTCATTAGATTGCGAATAAATGCCTAACAATAATGAATATGTATGTGAGACGCGATAGCCGACTGGTTGGAGCTAAGTGACCCGCAGAGTATTCGAGTCTCTTCCCAAGACGAGCAGATTAAGTTTAATTGAAATTAGTTGCTTATATTGCGTGCGTGTCTGATGCACAAGACATGAACCGATGACGCCCCAAAACCAAGCCGTAACAAGGTCCAGAAGGTCAGTCGAGGGAGGCACCCTATGCTCGATATGCAATGTGAAAAATGTAAGTTTTAACTTGAGGACACAATCGATTGAGCAGAAAGAATAGATACAAACGGTCTGGCAACTGGAAAAGCTCTTTCGCGAAAACATTTCTATAGTTTTAGGTTTTACCAGAGATGACATGGTTGAGTAATTGGTAGATATTTCCCCAGGACCGTTATTATTGATGTTTTCGGTATAGTATAAAACTGATCAGTCCTCCTTCCTTGTCATTCCAGGCATCCTCCGAGCCAAAGAGATTGTTCATTTCCGTGTCTTTGACAATTTTGTCTACTTTTGGCATTGTTCTTGTCGGATGCCTACGCAGTTGTCCACATAGCTCGATAAAGGCCTAATGCAAGCTTCCATACATGAAATGGCCAAAAAACAAATCCACACACAAAGGAATAACCCCAAATATGTAATTATATATGTATGTATGTAATATACTATGCATGTATGTATGTATGGTCATATGTATGTATGTACACGTATGCATGCATGCATGAATATATAATATGATTGTATGTACTGTATGTCCATAACTATATTCAGTGCTTTCCTCTGCGCTAATAAATTACTCAAGAGTTCATACAGTATATAGCGTTCAAGTAGCGCTACTTTTCTCAGTATCTCATGCATGACGCGTTTTCTCTAGATATTCTGACCAGAATTCGTTGTCATCAGCCATTGATAAAGTCATGCATCCAGGAGGGGAAATCGACTCGGTTTTCTCAGCTCAGAATATTCTCACTAGTCTCATCACCACAGCAGTATCGCAACGATCAGACGCCACCGTGGTAGCAATAGCGATCACGGATGGTACCCCGAAACTTCCTGCTGTGTCTGCTGTCGCTGTATCTACTGCACTTCAGGCGCTCGGGCTGAACGTTTTGGCGTTAGGCGTTACGGATAAATGTGACGTGAACTTGGTCAAGAGTGCGTCTTCTCCTCCAAGGCAGGTGAGCCAGTCAACGAATAATTATTACCTTTGATCATCCCGTTCGTAAGTGAGGAGGAAGGTTACATGTCAACCCCACTCCTCACCTTTACCGTTAAAATCAATATTGAAAGGGGAAACGGGTTTAATTGAAAATCTGGGAACTAAGGTAAATCGAAAACCAGATTCGTCTAAAATTTGGTAAGGACTATAATTTATAATGATGAGTTCTTGCAACTTACGTTCTAGCGCCGGGTGAAGCTGAAGAATTCCGTAGGAAGCGAATATAATGTACGAATTAACGTATGTATGTATGAATGTTCGTATGCATTCATGTATGTAAGCACGTATATAATTATATAAAAATGTATTTTTACATGTCTGCATGCATGCATGCATACATGTGTATATATATATGTGTGTGTGTTTAGGGGTGTGAATGGCACACACAGGCATTTGAGAGAGGAATAGATTGAAGACAGACAGAGACAGCCAGACAGACACGTTGATATACAGACACAGACAGAGGCAGAGAGAAGGACAGACAGAGACACAGAGCGAGAGGGAGACGGACAGACAAACCGTCAGACAGACAGAGGCAGAGAGGAAAGGCAGAGACCTGTGCTATGCGCGGACGTTACAGGAATGCACTATCGTGCGTAGCACAGGTACGGGAATCGTTCCTGTGATTAAGCCACACAGGCCTGCACGTGAAACTATGTAGACCGAGCGACGCCGACCGAAGCTACTTAAGTGTAGAGTTGAAGTGTAAAGGAGCTCAGCTCAGTCGGTCGGTGTCTCTGCCAGTGGAATATGCGCTGCTGGTGACGAATAAAACTACTCGTCAACATCCGAGTGTTCTCGCATTCTTCTGTTGGTCGACAACCCCGAATATCGGACGACCAACCGACGTTACATAATTATGTATGCGTGTATTTATCCTTGAATGTAATTATGGATGCATGTATGTACGTTATATGTATGTTTTATATATGTATGTGTGTAGGTATGAATGTAGGTATGTATGCATATATGCATGCATGTATGTATGCTGCTATGTTTGCATGTAATTTGCATGTAATTATTCATGCATTTATACTTGTATGTATATATAAATGTATGCATGTGTGTATGTACGCATGTGTGTATGCTTGTATGCGTGCTTCTATGTATGCATGCGTGTGTGTGTATGTATGTAGGTATGTAAACGAGACTGGATTAATAATCTTTAGTTTTTAGTAAATACATAGAGTAGACCATGCTGCGTTATTCCAAGTGTTGCTGGATATCTCCTCATTTTTGTGTGATTCACATCTCTAGTGAAATGGCATATCCGTAGTTTCCGTACTCTTCCGTTTTCTTTAAACTGTCGTCCTAAAGTTATAGATGCATTTAATAAGCATTTACTAAAGTGTGAAACGTGAACCTTGAACCGCGGTTTGTTCTGGAATGCTTCTTTTTGCTTTAGATAAACGAAACCTACTTCGTAGTGAAAGATTTCAGTTCTATCAACAATTTCAAAGAGAAAGTGGTCAAGCAGATATGTTCATTTAAGGTTAGTGTGAGATCACTTCTTGTCCAATCATATAGAAAAACCTGATAACAGAAATCTCTGGAATTCGGAATGAAGACTATACACCATTTTGCATCCGAGGTCATGAGTATCATTCTAGGGACGAGTATTTTCCATTGATAACGTTGGCCTACAACACTCAATGGCTTCATCGATGATAATGAAGATACTTACTGCACCAGAATGCAATTATTTTATTTAAAGTCAAGTGATGTGATCTTTATTTGTTGTACAACTACATTGAACCGTATTCAAGGTCTGTGGATAGAGCAGTTTTTTTACCCGACCCGCACCAACCAATAACACATTACTGTTACCCGCACCCGTAACCGACTAGTACTCAAACTAACACGGCGACCCAACCCAAACTCTTGTACCCTACTTACCACGTTATTAGTAGCATACGTATTCAAGTCTATTGTTTTGTATTGTTCCGGATGTGTATTGTACTGGATTGACTGGATTAGAACGGCTCTGTAAAGGATTGTACATTGAAAGTTCATGCATAGAAGAACCAAAATGCAGATGAGTGGAGTGCTCGAGCAGAAATGGAAGCTCCTCGAGAAATCACAGCGTACCGTGAACTGCCTTCCCTAGCGCAGGGCAATTCCCATTGGCTTGTAAAAAAGGTGTACCTTTTCATCTTGCCTTCTGTTCAAACGTAAAATTTTAAAGATGGTTTTATAAACCGATGTACATGTATGTTTAGCTATATTTGTGTGTGCATTCAGCAGGTCTGACATCTGTATCACTTGTTTTTGTTAGTCTATTTCATGATTGTGATCGTTCTATTCAATGCAATGTACTTACTTTGGTTTGATGCAATAAGGGCTACATCCTTAATTAATTGTGTTGCATAGCCTAAATCACCTTGTTTGCCACGGTTTAAGGTATAACTTTCCGCTTTAGTTTCGCTGCTCCTTAAATAAAAGTACACTCTATCTAAATATGTTTCAATTAGTACGCCATAAAATGGGATTATTAGCTACTCTTAGGTTTTTTATAATCTGAACTCTTCTGAGTAATAACTAATAACTGTTGTCATGTACAAGATATAAGGAGCTCAGAAATATAATTCAGTATGATTGCCGAAGCACTGAATGAACTTTTTAAGCCTTGCTACCAGTCACTGGAGCCACACAGATAAATGCATCGGACTGGAAGAATGCGATATGGGGAAAGGTGTCCATCGAGGCATGTTCTGAGTGATGAGTTCTTGATGCTGTGGCGGTCATAGCGCTCTCTAGCTTCACGAAATTCAGCAACGCAGAAAGATATTTAGTTTTCGTATGGCTGAATACCAGACTATCTGGGTCAGTGCAATCGCTATTGGATAACGTAACTTGTAGTGCTGTTGCATTCTGTTGTAGGGGACAAGCGTTCTGGGTGCTATTATTGGATTTGTTTCCAGTATCATTGGATTTGTTTCCAGTATCCTCGGATTTTAATAACATACGCGTCAAATCTTCCTTTCATTCAAATGAGACTTCTCTCCGCCATACTATCAATGAATTTTGGTTATGACATTTGCTTTTGAGACAATACTTAGGGAGTGAACTATACATAATCTTCAGCAGAAATTATATAACTTTTTAATTTTAGAATGCAAGCTAGTCCTTTGATGGCCTGTCGAAATCATAATTATCGTAACTTCTTCGTTTGGAAATTATAATATTCTTCCAATAAAGATTTCATTTTATTTATTAATTTCAACGTGCCTTAAGATAGGTGTGCGCGATAGTGTTGTGGACTGTCAATTGAGCAGTCAGAGGTTCACAAACCCACCAGGGCAGATTTTTTTAGATTTCTGCTTCATCTTTGTTTCTTGAAAACTGATATAATGAGTACAATTATAACCGTATGATATCAATGTGAAGATCAGACGGCAGGAAGAGGATCTGAGCTGGAGCTTCAAAAACGCATGATATTAGAGAGAGTGATATAGTTTTACATGCATGCAGACAGAGACACGGTCGACTGTAATGATTGAACGACTGGAGAGGACATACGGTATCCGTTCGGCATCAATCGACTGGTTCCGTTCTTACCTCAGCGGTCGCAGACAAACAGTGGTTAACGACGTAGTTTAATCACCTGTTCGCTCCCTCGTCTGCGGCGTCCCTCAAGGCTCAGTGCTCGGACCGCTGCTGTTCCTGCTCTATGCGGCCGACGTTGGTAACCAGGCCACCTTCCGGTCGACAGGCTCGAACGGGGCAGTAAGCTTCCAAGAGAGACAGAAAATGACAGAGAGATGATGCGACACAGACAAAGATAGAAAGCAAGAAAGATAGTATTCTTTCGAAATGCGGATGAAATTAAATTGAGGACTAATTAGTAGTCATTCGAATATAATGTGCCATGGGGTTGATAAGATTCTATAGAAGTCACATTCATGCACTCTATGTAAATAAATATGCAGTTACACAGAAGTTCACGCATACGAAAGAGACAATAAATACTTTCAAGATTCTTATACGAGAGTGTTGTGGCAAGTTTCGGATTCGTCCTCAGATTCGACAGGGCTAACGTTAGGTTACTAGCCTAAGTTTCGGACAGCACCATCCCCTATTAAAATCCTATGCAGTTGGACTCACACCGAGAACACAGAGTTGTAGCAAATTTCTAGGTCAAAACTTAATAAACGCTTGCATTTTATAGGATACTGGCAAGTGTAGGCCTAGATGAGTAAAGAAAATTCGAGTAGGCCTAAGCTTGTAAAGTCAACTTTTTTGGATTCACGGTCTGTGGCCACCAAGCGTCCATTTTAGACCTCCGTTGTTCCTTGCTCGGTAGACACAACTCGGAGTTCTTCACAGTTGAGGAAAGAATCAGTTAATCGGAATAGCAATCAATCTAATTCAGATAAATCGTCAGAAATGTCAGCTCTGCTCCATCAAGCGTTAACCGCTGAACAAACACGCCAACAGCATACAGTATTTCTTATTTATTGAACATAGATGGGATTGTTCGAATTTGACAGCCTGTAATTATTAATGGTTTGACACGTTAGGTCAAGTATAATTTTCATATATAGTACATGACGGCATTTATCATTTGTGGCGTTACTTCAAGTAGGCTCTATCATGTATGATCAATTGATCATACGCTTCGACCCTGTTGAATTATATGGCCACAGGCAATCTAAGGGGTTACAGAAGTGGCCAAAGCTTGTTTGAAACCGAATGCGACGAGAAGCACTGCAACTCTCCTAATGCAGCGCTTTATAAACACTCGTCAATATACCCAGAAAGCCATCGAGACCGTGTCATATAATATTATGTCGACAAGGCGTTTTTAGAAACCTTCCACAGTGCTTAAAGGATTTTACTGTAATCATCGTGAAACATCATTTCTTCATCTGAATAGCCAGGAAATAATTTTACCTAATGCAAAGTAAAGTGTCTTACCTATACATATAACCCAGGACATAGCAGATATCACTTGGCAGGTTTGATGCTGACAGTACTGTTGCTATAGGAAAGGACAAACTACGCATTCGAACTGCGTAATGCACTGCTAAAACTATTATTATTATTATTATTATTATTATTGTTATTATTATTATTATTATTATTATTATTATTATTATTATTATTATTATTATTATTATTATTATTATTATTATTATTATTATTATTATTATTATTTCATTATTATCATTGGCACGTGCTTGCGCGAGCGTATAAATATTGATAAGTATCAAATTTTTCTTCAAATTTGATGCATTTCAAGAGATTAGGCTTACATATTGATAATTTTATCGCTAATCAATATACGAAAGTGACAGCATCCCATTAAACTGAGCCAATTAATTTGGATAAATATCAAATCAGCTTTCGTATTCGTCTTAGTTAATCAGATAACGAATTCATATCCCTAATCAGTTTAATTTAAATTCTTGTCACGAACATACAACAGTAGAAATTACGGAAGTCAAAAAGTTGATATGCCGTTGATTACACGTATTGTAATATCCTTCGTAAAATATAAAAGTTCAGCTGGCTATGTTAATTCATCATTTTAAATTAAAACAACTGCATCTATTTTAAGCCTGACGAATTCGTAACATAGTCACAAATGTTTCCTGAAGTTCTTGCAACACGTAACAGGTTGAAAGTCAGAATTCAAAACGGTAAGTAAGTTTTTTTATTTGGGTTGAAGAAGAGCTAGACTTGAAAAGGCTTGTAGTGGAAAAGCTATAATGTACGAACATTCCGCTATTATTTTAACTAGACCGAAAGACTTCATCTAGGACCCGAGCGACAGCATTTTGATTTGTTGTTCGTTAACTAAACACATATTAGGCCTTTGACTATTTGACATTCTCTGTTAAATATTTTCTGTCTTACCGTATTTTGGTCAAATTCCATTTGCTCCTTTGTTTCTCCTCCTAAATTCCTCCGACACCAGTCACTATATCCACTGTTCACGAAGAAAATTTGCAGAAGCCTTTGATGCAATGTTACATGACAACTTGATTATTCAGTGACTTTGAGTCACTACTTGAATATATATGAATTCCTCTTCTTATGAAGTAGTTATTATTGAAGACTATTATTCATATTGATATATATTGTCACTAATAATTCTGTAGCATTTCTGGATTTGATGGAAAGGTTTAGTATATAAAATTTCTTACATGTGTTAAAGTCCACACATCAGACGTCTTGACGACAAATCGCTCTGATTCGTAATCGTTTCATTCTGTTACTTCTGCCGAATCATATTAACCCTGTTGCGATACATGCTCATTGGGTTATTTTCTTTGAGTTTGCTAGCTGGGCCGATCATCTCAGCTGGAAACACCTTTGGTGGGATAAACAGAAATCTGTCAAGTTTAGGCAGACGTACAGGAACAACAGACATTCAGAAACACACAAAGCGACATGCACCTTGTTGTTTACATTTGCTTGACTGCTGTGCTTGGGACAAGGTATCAAGTGTTTCGATCAATTCGCATGCTCTTCTTTTGGTTAATCCCACTTACAGGTGCAGCTACTGAATTGATTCTCATTGGTTGGAGTTCGTTTCTAATTACTGACTTCTTGACAGCAGAACAATGTCAACCAGACTCTTGCTGATTGCCATATTGGCAGCTGGACGTAGCGTTTCCAGCGAGGGTAGGTGTTTGTAAAAATTTGCTCTGGACGAAACAGAAGAATAAACAGAGTAGTTTTAGGAGGAACTTGTAGAGGAGAAAAGGAATAACAGAAATAGGCTGAATATAAGGAAATGAATACTAAATTTATTGAAGAGAAAATGAGAAAAATGAATAAAGTCTTTTACTAATTCATCGTTTATCCTCGCAAACGCATGTGCTCTGGGTCCATAGTGTAGTCGTTTTATAAGCCTATAGTTTCACAAATTATTTACTCGTTATTTTGGAGGTAAAGACTTTGAAATACTATAGAAGAATTTTGGTACACTGGCACTAATCTTGAATGCACTGAGGAAATTTCAGATGTGTCGCTCACTCATTTCATTTCATCAGTTTGTTCACAAAAGCTGGACCTTGTTTTCCTCATTGACGGAAGTATCTGTGGTGAAACTGAATCGTGTCCAGACTGGATATACTTGCTTCAGTTCGTTAGGAATATAGTCGCCAGCTTTAACATTGGACCAGACGCCACAAGGGTCGCACTCATCACGGTCTCCAGTGAGGGGAAATTGGAATGGAACTTCGACCAGTAGGTTGAAAATTGAAATTGATGTGATTTAACAATTCATATTGAGATTTGGGGATTTAGCACTAATGCTGCTTGACTCCAATGTTATGCAAGCATATATGAGTGCATGTATGTTGCATGTGTAAATTCATGCGTGTTTATGCGTCTGTATAATATTATATGTTTGTGGCCTATGCCTGTGCGTTTGTGGGACACGGTGGTTATTGGTTACAGCGCTGGCCATCTAACACGGAGAGCACGGGCTCTTACCTACCTTGAAACCGGTAGTCATCATCATCGCCTGCGGCGTACTATATACTCCCAGGATAATATTCCCTGAGGCTAACCCTTTTCCAAGACACGCAGCCAAATGACAGTCGAGGATATATGCAAAATAAAGTGTAGTTGTCGCTGATCAGCTTCCAACGTTATAGAACAATTCCTTTACTCACATTTTGCTCCGGGCCATCGTGTGTTTCTTCATTAGATTGCGAATAAATGACTAATAATAATGAATACGTATGTGAGACTCAATTATAGCCGATTGGTTATTTGAGTCTGTTCCCAAATCGAACAAAATCATTTTAATTGATGTTAGTTCCCTGAGTGTCTGATTAACAAGGCATCAACCGATGACGCTCCGAAACCAGGTCAACGTCCAGAAGAAGATCAGTCGACTAAGGCATGTGCTGGATAAGCAATGTGAAAAATGTAGGTTTATTGTTATTATTATTAAAGTTGAAAATGAAATTGCATAATCAATCGACTGAGCTGAAGGAATTGATAGATTTAAGTTTGACCAAGGAAAGATAACCGGATGATATGTTTGAATAATTATTAAGTATTCCCATTGATTGATGTTTTCGCTATGGTATCAAACTTATCAGCCCTCCTTCCACAGTCACGGACCTTGGCATTCCAGGTATCGTCCGAGCTGTTGAGACTTTTCGTATTGTATTCTATTTAAGAACCTTTATTTACCCACTATGCCTTTTAGGTGGAATTTTGAGATGGCCCTTAGATATGTGTTGTATGTTGATGGAATTAAAACAGAAATGACAATCTTTTAGTTATATTTCACATTTAAGGTCATTTTTGGGATGTTCCAAAAATGGAATGTTGGGTCATTCCCACTAGCATTTTTTTACAATGGCAGTTCAACATGAATAAACGATACAATATTGGCTTATGCACAATTTATTGAAAACCAGTTTATTTAAAGGTATGAAAACTTTCAAAACAGTTCACTTGAAGTTTCTTGAGGCACCTGACACATTCTTTGGTAGTGTTTTTCTTCAAAAATTGAAAAAAACAACGAGCCTGACTAATGAGAGGAATGTATTGCTCGACCCCATCGCAATGTATCATGGCAACCTTTGACGTGCCTGAGCACTTTTCACAGGATTTACAGTATTGATACTGCTGGAACATGCTACTACATTGTTATCTGACTACATAACAACAACAATTTTGGCATGAGATGTGCATTCTTTCTTGTTTTGCAAACATTCTCTTGTCATTCAGAGGTTCTGTTCTAGTTCGACCATCACGGACGTAACGGTCGAACTGGAATAGCACATCTGAATGACTGCTGCCCCACACCTCAGCTTAGACGGAAGACTGTAACTAGTAAAAAGATTTGCAAATAATAGCATGTGATATGGTTTCCTGTGATGAGTTAGGCAAAATTCATGACAACGCGCTCACAAAAAGGGGTTTATGTGGGTCGCCTACTCCTGCCACAATAAATTGTTGCTTGATATGGATGAACATCCTATTCATGAATAAGACATCAGATCTTATAACTAAATCTGATTGGCTTTCCTCTTATAAACATCTCTAACCCATGATGTCCATAGTTAGGCACCCACCGACTCATAAATGCTAAGTTTGAAATGAACAATTCAAAATTGCAAAGATTTGTGTTACTGATCATATAGTGCAAACTC
Organism: Aporrectodea caliginosa; assembly: GCA_020284085.1. Classification (NCBI taxonomy): domain Eukaryota; kingdom Metazoa; phylum Annelida; class Clitellata; order Crassiclitellata; family Lumbricidae; genus Aporrectodea; species Aporrectodea caliginosa. Next base: position 531,895 of record JACEVL010000771.1, read on the forward strand.
TGCCATAATAGAGAGATCTCTTGTCAGCTGCAATCATGGCAGTACATCCTCCTATCATGGACTTAGACATTGCAGTTGCTATTAGAGTGCATCAGGTACTCAACTGTGTTGCAGTTATTGCGTTATTTTCTAAAACTCCAATTTAAAATATGTACTAATTATTACAAAATCAGTGTTAAAACATTGGCATATATAAGGGGTTTTACGGGGTGGGGTCACCCTAAATAAATTTCCGACATTTTTTCTATGCAATTATATGCGAAATACAAAAAACTGAACTTTTTCGACCGTTTCCAATGGAAACCCCCGAAAACTTATTAACCCCCCGAAATTTTTTTCTGGCTACGCCCCTGGTTAAAAATAATTTAAATTAAACATAATATTAAAAACAAATTAATGATACATGCAACAATCCAGCAGTATATACTGACAAATTATGAACAAGGCACACAATCACCTCATGTTGGAATTATACTAATGAGAGTGCCCCAACGTTCCAAAAATGGAACATGCTTCAAAACTCGTTTTTTTCTTCTAGAGTTTTGCTTCTTTTTACATTCTCCATTCTTAGATCTTTCATTTGATGTGAAAATATAATAAATTTACCAAGGCAGAATTTTTTTTTAACATTACAAATTATGTTCCAAAAATGGAACGTTGGTTAAATAAAGGTTAAAGATCTATAAAGCGCTTCTCACAGTGCACAGTGCGCACCAATCAGAGGCGCTCCCAGTGCGAAAGTCCTCTTGAATAAAGACAAGTTTGAGGTAGCGAAAAGATGTAGCAGGATTACCACATAGCATGGTGGTGCGAACAAAGGGGTAAGTTGATTCCATAGCGAAGGGACAATGTAGGCAAAGGCACGGGACTGGGCTATGGCTGTTCTTACACGATTATCAAAAAGGTCAAGACGATCCGAAGAGCGTAGTGGGCGAAGGGAAGCAGCCTAGGTAGGCCGACGTATTGAGTCACAGAGGTATTTCGGGTCAAGACCTAGGTAGGATCGGCAAATGAGGACAAGTAGGCTACCTTTAAATGGATGCGTACAGTAAGAGTAACACCTAGGTTTAGAGAGTGACATGGGGAATTTCCCCGCGGGGAAACCGCGGTAACCGCGGTAAATCCCGCGGTAATGGGGACAACAATTGCGGTAATACCGCGGTAATGGGGACAAAAATTGCGGCAATACCGCGGTAATGGGGTTTACTCTCGCGGTAATACCGCGGTAATGGGGAATGAGCCGGCAATAAACCCGGGTGATGTTGAGAACTTGAGAACTGATAAGGAGAGTTTATTAGTTTCTGAAGCCTACTAGTCAGAAATAGTCAGGACTTGGTTAATGCAAACTGTCCATAAGATAATAACAGACTAATGCAGTCAACAATACAAATAGTTTTGTAAGCTAAAAACTGTTATTTTTTAATTTGAATTTGTGTAAACTTTTTGCGGGGAATGTGATGTCGTCCTGCGGGGATGGGGTGGGGATGGGGAGCAAACCTGCGGGGATGGGGTGGGATGGGGAGCAAACCTGCGGGGATGGGGGGGATGGGGACAAACCCTGCGGGGATGGGGTGGGATGGGGACGACTAACTTGGTGCGGGGTGGGGATGGGGACGAGATTGTCTCCCCATGTCACTCTCTACCTAGGTTACGAACAGAGGTTGAAAAGGCATGGGATGGAAGACTTTCGTCCAAAAGAGAATAGTCCGTCTTAGCATGACTTTATCTAATTTTGGCCTTGATTTTGTCGGATGCCTAGGCAGTAACTGTTGTCCACAACAATGGCTATCTGTGGCTGATTATGATGTATGTCCTTTAAGGCATTCCTCTTGTCAGTCACATAACGTACGAAACTCGATAAAGGCCTAATGAAAACATCCATACATGAAATGACCTACATACACATCCACACACATCAGAACATGACCAAACATCCATCCATATGCTGTAAGGCAAGACAATCAATGTATGGCCAGCGCATTCCTGTTGCGCATGGCCTCACGGGTCCGCAGCTTTATGATGTAGTACGTGCAACAACAGTGGCTCTTACTCTATGCTGCCCCGGTGTAGGAGGCAGGGTGGACTCTAGGCACATTTTGTACTCTAGAGTCCATGATACCTTTAGGCACCGTAAACTTTAGAGTGCAATTGAATTAAATTAATCGTAATAGTAATCTCCAAGCTTCTATAGCGCCACTCGAAAGCCAAGCGCAGGACGCCAGCTTATTCACGAGCGCTGCGTCTAGTCAGAGGGGTTGTCCAAAAGCGTAGTCAACGGGAGATCCGAGTCCGGTTTCCAGAGGATCAGAGAGGGCACAGGAGATGTTAAGGTGGGTGTCTTTAGGTCGAGGATTGGAAGGTACAAGAAGAAACGATAGTCTTAAACAACTTTTATAAAGTTTTTTTAGCACGATCGGGACGCATGATGCTTATTTATCGAACATACCACTGAATAAAGAGAGCCTCCGTAGCAACCCTCGTCAAGATCAGCCTCAGCCTCCTTAGCAACCAGCCTACTAAGCAACCAACCTCCAAAGCATTTGTCCTTAACAACCATTCTTCTTAGCAACCAACCTTTGAGGCAAGCAGCCTCTACGTCATCCTCAACCTCTGTAGCACCCAGTTTCAAAGTCAGACTCATCCTCTTTACCAACAAGCCCATTAACAACCGGCCTCTTTAGCAACCTTCTTAGCAACCGTCTTTTTTAGCAACCGGCCTTCTTAACAGCCAAACTTCTTAACAACCAGTCGCAAGGTCAGCCTCAACCTCTTTAGCAACCACCTTCAATGTCGGTCTAGGCATGTTTAGCAACCAGCCTCAGTCTCTTTAGCACCGTCCTTCATATAAGAACCAGCCACATTAGTAACCAGTCTCTTTAGCAGCCAACAATGAGCCTCAGTAGCAATCGCCCCGCATAGCAGCCAATCTCCTAAGCAACTACCTTCCTTAGCAACCGCCCTCCTTAGTAACAAGTCTTCCTTAGCAACCGCCTTCCTTAGCATACAAGTCTGAGGCTGGTATTGAAGCTAGTTTCTAAGGAGATTAGCTGCTAGAAAGGCTGATTGCTACGTAGGCTGGTTCTTAAGGAAGCTCGTTGTTTAGACATTCTATAGCTAATGACGTTGGGCTAACCTACATTAACTACTAGGGAGATTGGTTGCTAAGAACAGTGATTTCTGAAGGCCGGTTGCTAAGAAGGATGGTTGATAAGATTGATTACTAAGAAGATTGTTTGCTAAGTTGTGCGGTTTCCAAAGACGCTGGTTGTTAATGATGCTGAGGTTGACCTTGAAGCTTGCTGTTAAAGAGATTGGTTGCATAGAACATTTTTTGCTAAGGAGACTGGTTGCTAAAGATGCTGGTTGATATGGAGGCAGATTGCTGAAGAGGCCGAGGCTGATTTTAAGTCCGGCTGCTAATAAGTATTGCATGTCGTGTTTCGAATTGTTAGCATTATCCATGGTGTATAACATGTTAGTTTGTCTTTATTATTATTTGAAATTAAAATTGTATTAACGTTTAATGCATAAGTTAACTCTAAACCGGAAGTATAGCTAAATCGGAACTTTGCAATAACAATAGTTCTAACCAAACTAGAGTACACAATGCCTGGGCTAGTGTGGAATCTAGGGTACAAATCACTTGCATAATGTAGATTGTGCCTACGAATAATTTAGCCTCTATAGAAGAATAATTGCTTCACTTTCGATAAATTAAACTAGAAAATTTCATAAGGTATTTAATTGATGTCTTGTTATTTGTTATTAAAAATATAGCTGCTGTCAATTTCGCTTCCATTTTAGAGTCTGAATAATTTCTATGGCCAAACTAGAGTATGCAATACTTGAAGTAGTGTGGAATCTAGAGTACAAATCATCTACAGAGAGTACGTTGTACCTAAGTATAATGTACTCTAGAGTACGTTGTGCCTTCTACCTAGGTATTATGTACTCTAGAGTACGTTGTGCCTAGGTATTATGTACTCTCAAGAACGTTGTATGATGTTCTCTAGAGAACGATGTGCCTAGGTATTATGTACTCTAGACTATAATAGAGTACGTTGTGCCTAGGTATTATGTACTCTAGAGTACGTTGCGCCTAGGAATGATGTACTCTAGAGTACGTTTTAGCCTAGAGTCCACCTTACCTGCCACACCGGCATGGTGGGGGTTTGAGGGACAACAGTATAGATGCCGACTTCAGTTAGTAATAAGCAAGCTAATCCGCCTCCGGTATACCGTTCTGACGACTACCCAAAATTTGAGCGACTTTGTCTTGAAGCTGACACCCGTTTTCTCTGCGGTCCTGATGAACCAGGGCCACTTACTGCATAGTTTACTTCAACCAAAAAGCCCCAACAATATTCCCTGCAACCGAGATCGAACGACCATTGTGTACCTCTTGCAGATAATTTACAACGCAAGATGTTTATTGTCAGAATGTTGTACTCATATTGACAGTTGATTGTTGTTAAGATGTATGTACACCAGAGTGCGGATTGGCAATTGGTTTAATAAAGAACATACTTTCTTACTTACTTACTTTCTTGTCAGTCACATGGCGTTCGAAACTCGATAGAGGCCTAATATAAACATCCATACATGAAATGGCCAAAATACAAATCCAAACACAACGGAATAACCCCAAAATTATGTAATTATGTGTGTATATGTATGCATGCCTGCATACATGTATGCACGTATGTATGTACATACATGTATATGTATGTATGTATGTATGTATGTATGTATGTATGTATGTATGTATGTATGTATGTATGTATGTATGTATGTATGTATGTATGTATGTATGTATGTATGTATGTATGTATATATGTATGTATGTTCGTATGTATGTATGTGCATGTATGCATGCATGCATGAATATGTATATGTATTGTTGTATGTATGTCTATTATTATATGCAGTGATTACCTCTGCGCTAAGAAATTGCTCAATATAATCCAGGGTTAATACATAGCGTTCAAGTAGCGCTACTCTTCTCAATGTCTCATGCGTGACGCTTTTTCTATAGATTCCCTGACATGAATTCGCTGTCATCAGCCATTGATAAAGTCGTGCATCCAGGAGAGGAAATCGTCTCGGTGTTTTCAGTTCAGAATATTCTCACTAGTCTCATCGTCACAGCAATATCGCAGCGATCAGACGCCACCATGGTAGCAATAGCGATCACGGATGGTACTCCGAGAATGGAATTTGGGATTGCTGTCGCTGCATCTACTGCAATTCAGGCAATTGGAATGAACGTTTTGACGTTATGCGCTACGGATAAATGCGACGTGAATTTGATAAGGAGTGTGTCCTCGCCTCCAAGACAGGTGAGCCATTCAATGAATATTACCTTTGAGCATACTGTTCATTAGTGAAGAGGCCTAACTGGTCAACCCTACTCCTGATTAGTTTGCCATTTAAACTCAATATTGAAGGGGGAAATGGGTTTGACTAAAAATCTGGGAACTGGAAATTAAGGTAAATCGAAAATCAGATTCGTCTAAAATTTGGGAAGGACTACATAGTAATGAGTTCTTGCAACTTACGTTATAGCGCGGGGTAAAGCTGAAGAATTCCTTAGAAAGCGAAAGCAATGTATGTATGAATGTTCGTATGCATCATAATGTATATATGACATGCAAGATAAGATTGCTAGTGCAATCGATGAAAATAAATTTTCTCTTGGTATCTTCTTCGATCTGGCCAAGGCCTTTGATACGGTGGACCATTCTATTCTGTTAACTAAACTTGAAAACTATGGAATACGTGGAGTCCCGTGGTTTAAAAGTTACTTTGATCAGAGACGCCAATGTGTTTGCTGTAAAGGTAGTCAGTCTAAAACTAAACTTATTACATGTGGTGTTCCACAGGGGTCAATTTTGAGTCCGCTGCTGTTCTTACTATACATTAATGACTTGCCAAATGCATCTGACCAACTTAACTTTATTCTTTTTGCAGATGACACCAATGTCTTTTTCTCTCATAAATCAATCCAGTCTCTGCTATCTATTGCCAACACTGAACTTATCCATGTGGCGGAATGGTTTAAGGCTAATAAACTTTCTCTTAGCCTCGGAAAAACTAATTATGTCCTTTCCCGATCTCATCGGAAACCCGTCCCTGCTACTGATTCCATCCTCTCCATTGACAATATTCCTATTGCTCAAGTAAATTCTTCCAAATTCCTTGGGGTCTACATTGACCAACATTTAACCTTGAATGATCACATAAGTAACATTTCCACTAAGGTTGCAAAGAACATAGGGATTCTGGCTCGTGTATCCTACCTGTTACCTTCTAGAGTTCTACATACACTATATTATTCTCTTGTTTACCCTTACTTGACATACTGTAATATCGCCTGGGCCTCCAATTATTCCTCTCGTCTGAATAGGCTATCTATATTACAGAGACGAGTTGTACGTATTATTGCTGGGAGATCATTGATAACTAGCACAGCAAGTAGATTTAGTATACTACGAATACTTAATATCCCTCAGATAAATAAATTACAAATCTATGAATTTATGCATCTATGAATTTATGCATCGCTTCGCTAACATAAGCTCTTCCCCTATCTTCAGTCGCTACTTCTCTAAGATCTCTGATACACATTCTCATTATACAAGATCTCTCGATAACTTTGATGGAACCTATGCCCGCACTAACACTCGTTATTTTACCTTAAGATGTGCTGGTCCTTCTGTCTGGAATAACCTACCAAAGTCACTGCGCACTCTTCCGAATCTTGCCCTATTTAAAAAAGAGGTCAGAGCCTACCTCCTTGACAATAGTCAATGCGTTATCTAAATATGGTTATTATTCATTGTTATACCACAATAATATTAGTTAAGTGAACTAGTTAAGTGTTGTTAGTTAAGCCAGTTATTCTCATTTTTTCTGACAATGCTATTTGTGTTGACTATACTCAGCTGTCATCCCTCTGCTAACATGGTAAACGGGTATCCCTAACTTAGCGGGACTTCAGTCCCTTCTGGGAACCCGATTGTTTCCCTCAAATGTTAATAAGATAATCATGTGATCTGTCTGTTTTAATTTCCAAACTTATGATAGTTAATTATGATTATTCTGGATCACTACTTGTAAACTATTCTATGGAAACAATAAAAGGATTGATTGATTGATTGATGTATGCATGTATGTATAGTTGTATACATTATGTAGGCATGTATAATTGTATATAATTACATAATTGATTGATTGATTGAGGTTCCTTTTGCTCGTACTGCAACAATGCAGAACCGAGCTTTTTCTGTGGCAGGACCAATGATCTGGAATGGTCTTCCTCTAGAGCTGCGTCTACACCCTGGGAGTCTGCCTGAAACTGTCCTTACTAAACTCAAAACTGTTCTTTTTGGGCGCGTTGGAGTCGGGAGCGCCTCTGAGTAGTAGGCGCTATATAAATTCCCGAATGAATGAATAATTATATAAAAATGTATTTATACATGTCTGCATGCATACATGCATATACACTGTGTCCACGATAAAGTAGACCCCTAGACTTTGTTAAATATCTTGGTCAATTGTACTACTATAGATACTAAATTTGGTGCACATGAACTTCAGTCTATTCTATCTAAACCCTGCAAATTTTATTACAATTGATGCAACGGTTACGATGATATACCCTTATGAAATTGGGTGGTTCAGGAACCAAGTTACCAACACGTAAAACGCATAGAATTACGTCATTTTTCTGGCTACCGCAGGGATAGGCTGTTGTTTATAAGCGTCATTTTCGGAAACAATTAGACTACGAGACCTGTTTTACGTAACAGTAACAGTAACAGTAACAGTAGTTGGTTGTAAAGAAATGGTTTTCAGTGCAGAGGACAAGATTTTAATCAAGGAGTTGAGAGAGACGAAGGGGTATGGCGTAGGAGACTCATTACAGAATTTCCAATGAAAAATTGGTCCCTAGCTGGTGTCAGCAAGCTGTTAAAAAGATTGCCACAACCGGATCAGTTGCAAGGAAACCACGAGACGCAAACAAAACCATGGACGCAAACAAATATCAATGCTGTCGGAGAACTGGTGCTGAGTCAGGATGATCAGCCGCGCACGCATCTGTCGATGCGTTTTACGTGTTGGTAACTTGGTTCCTGAACCACCGAATTTCATAACGGTATATCATCGTAACCGTTGCATCAATTGTAATAAAATTTGCAGGGTTTAGATAGAATAGACTGAAGTTCATGTGCACCAAATTTAGTACCTATAGTAGTACAATTGACCAAGATATTTAACAAAGTCTAGGGGTCTACTTTATCGTGGACACAGTGTATAATTGTATGCTTGTATGTGTGCTTGCGTCTATATATGTATGCATGCATGTGTTTGTATGTATGTATGTAAACGAGACTGGATTAATAATGTTTAGTTTCTGGTAAATACATAGAGTAGATCATTCTGCGTTATTCCAATTGGTGCTTTGCGTGATTCACATATCTAGTGAAATGGCATATCCGTATCTAAATCGTTTTTTTTCAACTGTCGTCTAAAGTTATAGATGCATTTAATAAGCATTTACTAAAGTCTAGAAGGTGAACTTGATCCGTGGCTTGTTCTGTAATGCTTCTTTTGCTTTAGATTAACGTAACCTACTTCTTGGTGAAAGATCTCAGTTCTATCAACAATGTCACAGAGAAAGTGGTCAAGCAGGTCTGTTCCTTTAAGGTTAGAGTGAGATCACTTCTTCTACAATCATTTAGGAAACACTTGATAAAAGAAATCTCAGAAATTTGGCCTGAAATCTAGACTATTCTGCATTCTAGGTCAAGAGTATAGTTCTAGGTACCAATTTCTTCAATTGATAACGTGCAACACTCTGTGTCTTCATCGATGATAATGAAGATACTTACTGAACCAGAATGCAATTATTTTATTTAAAGTTAAGTGATGTGATCTGTAAAGGATTGTACATGGAAAGTACATGCATAGAAGAGCCACAATGCAGATGAGCTGAGTGCTCGAGCAGAAATGGAAGCTCCTCGAGAAATCCCAGCGCACCGTGAACTGCCTTCCCTAGCTCAGGGCAATTCCCTTTGGCCTGTAAAAAAAGACGCAGTACCTCTTCATCTTACCTGCTGTTCAACGTGAACTGTTTAAAGATAGTTTCATAAACCGATGTATCTTTAGCAATATTTGTGTGTGCATGCAGGTCTGACGTCTGTAGCACTTGTTCCCGCTAGAATCTATTATTTCATGATTGTGATCGTTCCATTCAATGCAATGCATTTACTTTGGTTAGATGCAGTGAGGGCTATATCCTTAATTAATTGTGTTGGATATACTAAATCACCTAGGTTGCCACGATTTCAGGTATAACTTGCCGCTTTAGTTTCGCTGCTCCTTAAATAAAAGTACACGCTTTCTAAATATGTTTCACTTAGTACGCCATAATATGAGATTATTAGCTACTGTTAGTTTTTTTTATAATCTGAACTCTTCTGAGTAATAACTGTGGTCATGTACAAGACATAAAGAGCTCCGAAATATAATTCAGTATGATTGCCGAAATACTGAATGAACTTTTTAAAGCCTTGCTACCAGTCAGTGGAGCCACACAGATAAATGCATCGGACTGGAAGAATGCGATATGGGGAAAGATGTCCATCGAGGCATGTTCTGAGTGACGAGTTCTTGATGCTGTGGCGGTCATAGCGCTCTCTAGCTTCACGAAATTCAGCAACGTCTGTGGATAGAGCAGTTTTGTTACCCGACCCTTACCAACCCATAACGCATTACTGTTACCCGCACAGGTAACCGACCCGTACTCAAACTAACACGGCGACCCAACCCAACCTCTGGTACCCTACTTACCACGTTATTAGCAGTATATGTATTCAAGTCTATTGTTTTGTATTGTTCCGGATGTGTATTGTACTGGATTGACTGGATTAGAACGGCTCTGTAAAGGATTGTACATTGAAAGTTCATGCATAGAAGAACCATAATGCAGATGAGTGGAGTGCTCGAGCAGAAATGGAAGCTCCTCGAGAAATCACAGAGCACCGTGAACTGCCTTCCCTAGCGCAGGGCAATTCCCATTGGCTTGTAAAAAAGGTGTACCTTTTCATCTTGCCTTCTGTTTAAACGTAAAAATTTTTAAAGATGGTTTTATAAGCCGATGTATGTTTAGCTATATTAGTGTGTGCATTCAGGTCTCTCCTCTTCAAGAACTCTTACCCAGACTCAACTGATCATCTACCTTCAAACTCTCGACCCAAACGACACCCAACTTAGCAGTTACTCTGACCCCTCTGATCCTCTGGAAACCGGACTCGGACCTCCTTCGGACTACTCTTCGGGACAATCCTTTTGACTAGACGCAGCGCTCGCGAATAAGCTGGTGCCCTGCGCTTGGCTTTCGAGTGGCGCTTTAGAAGTTTGGAGATTACGATTACGTTACGATTACGATGCAATGTACTTACTTTGGTTGGATGCAATAAGGGCTACATCCTTAATTAATTGTGTTGCATAGCCTAAATCACCTTGTTTGCCACGGTTTAAGGTATAACTTTCCGCTTTAGTTTCGCTGCTCCTTAAATAAAAGTACACTCTATCTAAATATGTTTCAATTAGTACGCCATAAAATGGGATTATTAGCTACTCTTAGGTTTTTTATAATCTGAACTCTTCTGAGTAATAACTGTGGTCATGTACAAGACATAAGGAGCTCAGAAATATAATTCAGTATGATTGCCGAAATACTGAATGAACTTTTTAAAGCCTTGCTACCAGTCAGTGGAGCCACAAAGATAAATGCATCGGACTGGAAGAATACAATATTGAAATAGATGTCCATCGAGTCATGTTCTGAGTGAAGTGTGTTCTTGATGCTGTGGCTGTCATAGCGTTCTTTAGTCTAGTTCCACTAAATTCTGAAATGCAAAGATATTTCTAGTTTTCGTAAGGCTGAATATCAGATTATCTGGGTCAGTTCAATCGCTATTGGAAAACGTAACTCTTAGTGCTGTTGCATTCTGTTGTAGGGGACAAGCGTTCTGGGTGCTATTGTTGGAGGTGTTTCCAGTATCCTCGGATTTTAAAAACACCTACGCGTCAAATCTTCCTTTAATTCAAATTAGACTTTTCTCTGCCAGGCTTGAACTATCAATGCATTTTGGCAGTGACGTCTGCTACTGAGAAAATACTTAGCTAGTGAACTATGCATTGTATTCAGAAAAAATTATAGAACTTTTTGAATTTAGAATACAAGTTAGTCCTTTGATGGCCTGACGAAATCATAGTTATCGTAGCTTCTTCGTTTGGAAATTATATATTCTTGCAATAAAGATTTCATTTGCTTAAATAATTTCAACGTGCCTTCAGATCGGTGTGCGCGATAGTGTAAGTGGTTAGCTAGACTGTCAGTTGAGCAGTCAGAGGTTCACAAACCAGCCAGAGGCCCAGAGCAGATTTTTTTGAGAATATCTGCTTCACCTTTGTTCCTTGCCAAATCAGTTATAATTATTACAATGACCTATGATATAAATGTGAAGATCAGACGGCAGGGAGAGGATCTGAGCTGGAGCTTCAAAAGCTCATGATATTAGAGAGAGTGATAATATAGTTTTTACATACATGCAGACAGAGACACGGTCGACTATAATGATTGAACGACTGGAGAGGACGTACGGTATGCGCTTTGTATCACTCGACTGGCTCCGTTCTTACCTCAGCGGTCGCAGACAGACGGTGCTCTACGATGGACTTTTATCACCAGACCTATTCGCTCCCTCGTCTGCGACGTCCATCAAGGCTTTGTGCTCGGACCTCTGCTGTTCCTGCTGTATACGGCCGACGTTGGTCACCAGGCCACCATCCGGTCGACAGGATCAGCTTCCAAGAGAGACAAAAAAGACAGAGAGATGGTGCGACACAGACAAAGATAGAGAGCAAGAAAGAAATAGAGTATTCTTTCGAGATGCTGATTAAATTAAATTGAGGACTAAAGTAGTCATTCGAATATAATGTGCCATGTGGTTGATAAGTTTCTATAGAAGTCACATTCATGCACTCTATGTAAAGCAAATCTGCATCTAAACAGAAGTTCACGCATACGAAAGAGACAATAAATACTTTCAAGATTCTTATACGATAGTGTTGTGGCAAGTTTCGGATTCGTCCTCAGATTTGACAGGGCTAACGTTAGGTTACTAGCCTAAGTTTCTGGCAGCACAATTCCCTATTAAAATCCTATGCAGTTGGACTCACACCGAGAACATTGAAGTGTTGCAAATTACTAGGTCAAAACTAAATTATTAAGCGCTTGCACTTTATAGGATACTGGCAAGTGTAGATGAGTCAAAAAAATTCGAGTAGGCCTAAGCTTGTAAAGTCAACTTTTTTGGATTCACGGTCTGTGGCCACCAAGCGTCCATTTTAGACCTCCGTTGTTCCTTGCTCGGTAAACACAACTCGGAGTTCTTCACAGTTGAGGAAAGAATCAGTTAATCGGAATTTGCAATCAATCTTAGCGCGTAATTCAGATGCAGCCTTTCAAATAAATCGTCTGAAATGTCAATTCTGCTCCATCGATCATCAACTACTGAACTAACACGTCAACAGCATACCGCGCGAACAATATAATATGTGCACTAAAGTATTTCTTATTAATTTTATTGAACATAGATGAGATTGTTCGAATTTGACAGCCTGTAATTATTAATGGTTTGACACTTTAGGTCAAGTATAACTTTCATGTATAGTATATGACGGCATTTATCATTTGCGGCGTTACTTCAAGTAGGCTCTATCATGTATGATCAAACGCTTCGACCCTGTTGATTTGGACACAGGCAATCTAAGGGCTTACAGAAGTGGCCGAAGCTTGTTTGAAACCGAAGACGACGAGAAGCACTGCAACTCTCCTAATGCAGCGCTTTATAAACACTCGGCAATATACCGAGAAGGCCATCGAGATCGTGTCATAATAATAATTTATTATGTCGACATGGCGTTTTTAGAACCTTCGTGAAACATCATTTCTTCATCTGAATAGCCAGGAAATAATTTTACCCAATGCAAAGTAACGTATCTTAAATATACATATATAACCCAGGATATAGCAGATATCACTTAGCAAGTCTTAGCGGTTTGTTATATTATTATTATATCCCTTGATTATAACTATAATTCAGAGTGATTTTATTACAAGGCACCGACGTAAGTGAAGACATGCCCCGAATGTTATTCCAATGTCAGGCGTCTTTAAAAACTTAAAACAATGTTATTAAGGTTTCACTGTAGTCTACATAAAACATAATTATTTTGTTTAATTGAAAAGCCAATAAATAATGTTTACCTTTGCAAAGTAACGAGTCTTACCAATACAATTAACCCATGACATGGGGATGTCACTTGGCGGGGTTGATGCTGACAGTTGATACAGGAAAGAAGAAACTACACAATCAGACTGCCCTATTATTATTATTATTATTATTATTATTATTATTATTATTATTATTATTATTATTATTATTATTATTATTATTATTATTATTATTATTATTATTATTATTATTATTATTATTATTATTATTATTATTATTATTATTATTATTATTATTATTATTATTATTATTATTATTATTATTATTATTATTATTATTATTATTATTATTATTATTATTAGACTATATTTTGCATTCTAGGTCAAGAGTATCATCTAGGTACGTTGTTCTATGTTTTCAATTCTATTTGTTTTGTATTGTTCCGGATCTGTATAATTGTACTGGATTGACTAGATTAGAAAGGCTCCGTAAAGGATTGTATAACCCTCAGGCTACCAAGCTTTTTTTGTAACACTGACTACCAAGGGGGGGTGGTTACCACCCCCTTTCTGGATTTCGTGTTTGGTTTCACATATCATAACTTGTAATATAGCATTGGATTCAGCATTCAATTCTGCACAGAATGGTATATTTAGTTGTACATTATGTGAATGCACCTCGAAATTACAGCATTTTTAACAAAGGAACCGATAAGTAGCGATATTTTATATTATTTCGTACATTTTTTACACTTTTTGGACAAAAAAATAAGATTATGTGTGTTTTGAAACTGATCTATGTATCCAAGATACACAAATACATCCCTACACATGTTTATATACGTGTAAATATACATCCATACATATATATCCAATTATCCATACATATATATCGGTTTTACATTGTGAAGCTGTATTCAGCCATTTTCACACAGATTACGCGTATTATTATTTATTTTGATCACTTTCGGTTTTCAAAAGACAAACATGTAAGTATGCAAATGAAGCCCTACATTCCCTCTAAAGAATGGTATATTTGTTTCTCTTCTGGGAAGAAAACTGAATACGCTACAGACAAAAAACTAAGGGGGAGTCCTTCCATTCAGCCATTTTTCACGCATATTACGGGTATTATTATTTATTTTGATCACTTCCGGTTTTCCAAAGACAAACATTTAAGTATGCAAATGAAGCCCTACATTCCTTCTAAAGAATGGTATATTTGGTTCTCTTATAGGAAGAATAGTCAATAAGTTACAGTCGAAAAACTAGGGGGGTGGTATCCACCCCCTGGTGCCTCAGGTATATCGGGTATAACTTTTGAATGGCGTGGGCTACCACCATGATGTTTACGTCAAAATGTGCGCCAATGAATCTGCTACAGCTACGTAAATTGCAAAAATTATATTCCATATGAAAAACATTTTTAGGCATAAAAACGTAGGGGGGTGGCAACCACCCCCCCTTGGTAGCCTGAGGGTTAATACATGTACATTAAATTCAATTCAATTCAATTCTTTTTATTGAAGCCACTAAAGTGAAACAAAGGTAACATGATTAGTTTGCATTGATCGTATCACAACACAGTAGCAGCAAGATTATTTTCCATCACTAGCCACAAAAGGGAACCCCGAAAGGACAACAGTCCCGCTAGCTAGGGTCACCTAAGTTATTACTATTATCGCAGTACATGATAACAACAGGAGCGACTTAGAGTCAATAATATTCAGTTTCGCACCAAAAAAGCTATTGCGAAAAAACATATAATCCTTAACTACATACAAATTAAACAAAAAACACCTTAACTAGAATCAAACCAAACCAAGCAGATATTGGTTACCCTTACCAATCAGGTTAAACATAGCAAACGTGAATACATTTAAATACAAGAAAGGACGAGAAAAGCAAGAATTAAACAGAATGAAAAGAGAACACAAAAACTGAACCAAAATTTATAAAGAACACTACCAAATCAAAGAGTTAGACAAGCTGTGATTCCAGTAGTATTTTGCGCAGTGACTTTTGAATAAGTAAAGGTTAGGCAGTTTGCGAATATTTAAAGGCAGACTGTTCCACGCAGCTGGGCCAGTGCATTTAATCGAAAAGAGACACGAATTTGTACGAGCAAATCCTGTCCGATAATCATCTCTGGCTCTGGTGTAGTGAGCATGTACGTCAGACACACAGGGGAAATAGTCTTTGAAGGCAGGTGGTAATAAATTATTGGTAAAGCGGAACATAAATTCACATATTTGCGATTTATTAATTTGATCAATTTTTAAGAAACGAAGATCTTGAAATATCTGTCTCGTGTGGGAGCTGTATGGAGCGCCAGCGATAATACGAACCGCTCTCTTCTGTAGTATATGCAACCTCGTCAATCTGGTCTGGTAATTAGAAGCCCATACGATGTTGCAATAGACCAAGTAAGGTTGGATGAGGGAATAGTATAAGTTGGAAATAATATTTCGGGGTAGCAAGTAAGATATTCGAGATAATAATTATCCCCACATTCTTAGCTATTTTATTAGATATGTGGGCTATATGCTCCTTCCAGGTTAAATGTTCGTCAACGTACACACCAAGAAATTTGGTAGACTTAACTTGCAGAATAGGTTTATTATCAATGGAGATATTGAAGTTTTGATTAGGTATAGGTTTTCTATGAGAGCACAAGATAATAAGACACATTGAAAGTACATGAATAGAAGAGCCACAATGCAGATGAACTGAGTGCTCGAGCAGAAATGGAAGCTCCTCAAGAAATCCATTGTTTTATTATTCCGGATGTGTATTGTACTGTATCGACTGGATTAAACAGGCTCGCTAAATGACAAGACATGAAAACTGATGTGTATTGTACTGGATTGACTGGATTAGAAAGGCTCTGTAAAGGATTGTATACATTGAAAAGTACATGCATAGAAGAGATGAGCTGAGTACTCGAGCATGTTGACCAAGAAACGGAAGCTCGACGAGAATTCACAGCGCACTGTGAACTGCCTTCACTAGCTCAGGGCACCTCTCATTGGCTGGTAAAAAAGAAGCGGTACCTCTTCATCTTACCTACTGTTCAACGTACACTTTTTTAAATAGCTTTATGAACCGATGTATAGCTATAGCTATATTTGTGTGTGCACTGTGCTCTGTGCATGCAGGTCTGTATCACTTGTTCTTGTCTATTTTATGATTCGCAATGCAATGCACTTACTCTGTCTGGTTAGATGCAATAAGGGCTACATCTCTACTTTATTGTGTTGCATAGCCTATCACCTTGTTTTCCATGGTTTTTGGTTGCTTGCCGCTTTATTTTCGCAAAGTACACTATGTCTCAATAGGTTTCATTTAGCAAGCCATAAAATAAAGAGCTCCGAAATATAATTCAGTATGATTGCCGAAGTACTGAATGAACTTTTTAAAGCCTTCCTGCCAGTCAGTGGAGCCACAAAGATAAATGCATCGGACTGGAAGAATGCGATTTGGGGAAAGATGTCCATCGAGTCATTTTCTGAGCATAGGCGCAACCACCCTATGGGACCCGTGGGTCGCATGCCCCCAACTTTCGAACACGTTGGGACGGTCCCCTCCAACTTTTGAAAATGGTGAGGTAGACAAGACCCCGATGGGGGAGCTTACGACGCTCCCCCATACCCCTAGTCGTTAAGGGTTTCTTGCCTTCGGCAATCGCAGCTTCGCGCCTTCGGCGCTCGCAATCTCCCCGCCACTCAGACTTCAAGTTGGTCCCCAACTTTTGGACCGTGGTTGCGCCCCTGGTTTCTGAGTGACGTGTTCATGATGGTCATAACGGCGGTCGATGGTCATAACGGCGGTCATAGCGTTCTCTAGTTCCACGAAATTCAGCAATGCAAAATATTTGTAGTTTTCGTAAGGCTGAATACCAGACTATCTGGGTCAGTTCATTAGCTATTGGAACACGTAACTTGTAGTGCTGTTTTTGCATTCTGTTGTAGGGGACAAGCGTTCTGGGTGCGATTGTTGGAGGTGTTTCCAGTATCCTCGGATTTTAATATACATTTTACGCGTCAAATCTTTCTTTCATTCAAATTTGACTTTTCTCCGTCATACTTGAACTAGCTATCAATGAATTTTGGTCATGACGTCTGCTTTTGAGACAATACTTAGCTAGTGAACTATACAATGTATTCAGCTGAAATTATAGAACTGTTAGATTTTAGAATACAAGTTAGTCCTTTGTTTGCCTGTCGAACTCATAATTATCGTAACTTCTTCGTTTGGAAATTATATATTCTTGCAACGAAGACATCGTTTGATTAATTAAGTTCAATGTGCCTTAAGATAGGGGTGTGCGATAATGTAGTGGTTAGCTAGACTGTGAATTGAGCAGTCAGAGGTTCACAAACCCGCCAGAGCAGATTTTGTTCGAGAGTTCTGCTTCATCTTCGTTCCTTGCCAACTCAGTAATAATGAGTACAATGACCGTATGATATCAATGTGAAGATCAGACGGCAGGGAGAGGATATGAGCTGGAGCTTCAAAAACTCATGATATTAGAGAGAGTGATATAGTTTTTACATGCATGCAGACAGAGACTGTAATGATTGAACGATTGGAGAGGACATGCGGTATCCGCTTTGTATCACTCGACTAGCTCCGTTCTTACATCAGCGGTCGCAGACAGACGGTGCTCTACGATGGAGTTTTATCACCTGTTCGCTCCCTCGTCTGCGGCGTCCCTCAACGCTATGTGCTCGGACCGCTGCTTTTCCTGCTCTATACGGCCGACGTTGGTCACCAGGCCACCATCCGGTCGACAGGCTCGAACGGGGCAGTAAGCGACGCGTCCAAGAGAGACAGATCAAGACAGAGAGATGGGGCGACAAGACATAGATAGCATCAACTATCTCAGGCAGTGAAGCAAATATATTACTTACTTGATCATTATGGACAGGGTCACATGGCCTATTTTATTCTTTAACGTTCCTGCAGGTTTGGGGGGTTCATTAGATGTTTTACGGAAATTACGTTTGGAGCGATGAATAAAATTGACGTTCCACCGACGCTAGTTCAAATCAGTGAGCAGCAAATTATGAACGCTCAAGCAGAATTTCGGTCAGTTTGCACTGAAGCAAGACGCTTTGTGCCAAAACCATGTAGGCCTATGACAGTGTAGCCAGTTGACAAGCTCGGTGACGGTGAGCAGCTGTCAAAACCGACATCACAGACACTGATTCCAAAACAACTGAAAGGCTCTACATTTACATAATCCGAACAGGTGACAACAACTAATTTGCCTGCAAACAAATCATAGCGTAATCTACGTCCAGATTAGGCCTACCGTCCGTGTTCAGTGATTTTGTTGTGACCGAACGAATTCCATCTGGAACTGATGGCATCTGAATCGAGTCAGACTTACAATGAGTCTGACTCGGCCTATGGTTCCTGTTCATTGACCGAGTGAAGAGCAAGAACACCTTCGTGTATACTATACTATACACTGCACCAGGAATTGTGCCGGCGTTTCTCTCGCTTGACATCCAGCATCACGCTCGGTATTCAGTCGTGCGACCCATGCAAGGACATTTTCTTCAACGTGGATCTCTTGCAGCGAATGGCTCGAAACTATGCCACAAACGTTGATTCAAGGGCAAGCATTCGAGCGATTGTAGCAAACTATGGCGAAGACAAACAGTCTAAGACGCTCTCAGAAGTACTGAAACTAATTGAATTAATTCAAATCATTCATGTCGAGCATTTATATACCACCCCTTCAAGAAAACTACTTAGAGGCGCTTTCAAATCCAGCACAGCTAAAAGAACAGCCTGAAGGTGAGAAAAGAATTATACGAGAGAAGGTCCTGGGAAAGAGGTGAAGCTCCAGAGGGAGTACATTCCAAGTCGAGGGGCCAACCACCGAGAAAGAGAGGTTCTGTCTAGTGGAGGTACGGGCAGACGGAACAAAGATGATATCCTATTCGGATGAGTGGAGGGATCGAGAGCCCCTAGCACTAAGGACAGGGCAACAGAGCTCGTCAAGATAGGAAGGAGCGAGGCCTAGATAGCAGCGCTAGAATAGGCAGCTATACAATAAGCAATAGGATGGAGTGAAAAATATTTGTGGAGCAATCGTTTTGTAATAGTGATCAAAAGTTGCCATCATGTTAGTGTAAACAGAGTACAAAATATTTTCGATTTTGCTCTGTGTCTTCTGCCCTCTACCGTCGGTAACATTTTACTATATACAAATTCTTTGGAAAACACGTCCATGTAGTGCATTTTTCTTGAACTGTGGCCGAAGTTTCAGATCGATCCACCATAAATTATAAGATCAGGCAGTTGGAGAAATCGCATCTGGTGTGATACAGGATTATGGAACCGTAACGCCTAATGAGTGCAGTGACGTCATTGACAGGAATTCCTGTCATTAGGCGTTACGGTTCCATCTTATATGGTGAGTTCTCGGTCCAAGGTGACGTCAAGGTCACACACAACTGAAGAGAAAGTGAAATGGGGGTAGGCGGCAGCGATGGCAGCCATGTCTAGCCTAGCCAGTTGCTGGCAGGTGCCCAGTCAGATTAACCCTAGGGCTACCAAGCTTTTTGTAACACTGGCTACCAAGGGGGGTGGTTACCACCCCTGGATTTCGTGTTTGGTTTTACATATCATAACTTGTAATATAGCATTGGATTCAGCATTCATTTCTGCACAGAATGGTATATTTAGTTGTACATTATGTGAATGCACCTCGAAATTACATCACTTGTAACAACGGAACCCATTAATTAGCAATATTGTATATTATTGCGTACATTTTGTACTTTTGGATAAACAAATATAAGATTATGTGTGTTTTGAAACTAATCTATGTATAAAAGATACACAAAATCATCCATACACATGTTTATATAGTATAAATGTACATCCATACATATATATCCATACATAGATATCGGTTTACGTTGTAATGCTGTATTCAGCCATTTTCACACAGATTACGCGTATTATTATTTATTTTGATCACTTCCGGTATTCAAAAGACAAAGATGTAGGTATGCAAATGAAGCCCTTCATTCCCTCTAAAGAGTGGTATCTTTGTTTCTCTTCCAGGAAGACAAATGAATACGCTACAGACAAAAAACTAAGGGGAAGTGCTTCCATTCAGCCATTTTTCACGCATATTACGCGTACTATTATTTATTTTGAGCACTTCCGGTTGTCTCAGGTCAACTCAGTGACCATAGAAATGTAGCCCCACATTCCCTCTATAGAATGGTATAATTTGTGTCTCTGAATATTAAATGACGGATAAGATATAGTCGAAAATCTAGGGGTGGTGGTATCCACCCCCTGGTACCTCTGGTATATTGGGTATAACTTTTGAACGGTGTGAGATATCATCTCACATTTTACTTCAAAACGTGTGTAAATGAACCCCCTACAGGTACCTAAAAGGTCAAATTTTTATTACATACGGAAAAAGTTTGAGATGAAAAAAACCTAGGGGGGTGGCAACCACCCCCCCTTGGTAGCCCGAGGGTTAACTGGGTTTTAGCGGAGTTAAGCCGCAGCCGGTCAGATGATATCAAGGCCTCAAGGGCTCCCATGATCGAGTACATAATCAGAGTGGTCGCAATAGCGTCAGAGGCAGAGCAATGCAAGTAAGCCTGGACATCATCTGCATATAGCTGGGCCAGAGCAGCATAGGAAGCAAGAAGCGACACAAGATTGGAAGCGCAGATAAAGCAGAGGAGGGGGCTCAAAACGGAGCCCCGATTTACCCGTGGTATGCGGGGACCCATTGAGGACCTAGTTGACCCATGAACAACACAGAAGGAATACCGTAGCTCCTGAGGAAGGATCTCAAATAGCAAAGAAAAGTCCCAGACAGGGCCAAAAGCTATTATTTTGTAAACGTTCAAAAGTATCTCATGGTCCACAGAAACCCAGGCGACGGGAAGAATTTCCTGGTTGGGAGCTCAGCTAAATGCCAACAGCATAGAGCGCGAACAGTATACTGTATGTGCAATAAAGCATTTATTCTTTATTGAACATAGATAGGATACATCGTATTTGACAAACTGTAATTAATGGTTTGACACGTTAGGTCAAGTATTTTCATGTATATATTGGCGGGGTCCATGGTATAGTCTGTAGTGGTAACATCACTGGCGAGAAGAGCAATAGGTAGCGGGATCGCATCCCGAACCTTCCCAAAAGGTCCACTCAGCCTATCATTCTCGAGATGGAGCGTTCGTACAAATTAGATGTAGGACGTGATGGGCGCCTTGTATGGCTGTCGTATACAGTTGGTGGACAGACCTGTGATGTGGTGAGGGATCTTGGGGTGCTTCTTGATGGTGGGCTTACGATGGCTGATCATGTTACACATATTTCAAGGACAAGTTACTACGAGCTCAGACAGATCAGAGTTATACGGAGGACGCTCTCGCTGAACGCCGCGGCTGTACTAATACACTCTTTTGTTCTCACACGTCTTGACTACTGTAATGGAGTCCTCCTGGGCCTCCCTGAGTTCCGCATTCGTCAACTTCAGCTCGTTCAGAATGCAGCAGCCAGACTTCTGGCTGACCTGCCGAAATATTCACACATATCCGACTACATGCGGCGTGAGCTACACTGGCTTCCAGTTGCTGATCGTGTTAATTTCAAGATCGCTACGCTGGTTTGGAAGGCTACGACTGGCACTGCTCCGGACTACATCGCTGAACTGTGCCTTCCAGTTGGCACTCAAACTGGTCGGCGGGCTCTCCGGTCGGCCTCGCGAAATGACTTGATTGTACCTTCGTTTCGAACCACCACACGTGCTCGTCGGGACTTCTCGATTGCGGCGCCACGGATCTGGAATACTCTTCCGCCATCTGTTCGTGCCACTAATGCTGCATGTGGTTACATGGTTTTCTCTCGACTCTTAAAGACGCACTTTTCAGCTGTTTGATGGCCACGTGTTGAGCGCTTCTGTGAGACTCCCAAGTGGCGCTATATAAATGTCTTGTTACATTACATTACATTACATTACAGTTAAATTCGACTACTGTAATAACTTGTGATCATCCGTTCATACTGATTTGTAATCATCCTGCAGTGTGTCAGTTTGAAATTAAACGAAGATTACTATTATTATATGACCGCATTTATCATTTGTGGCGTCAGTTCAAGTAGGCTCTATCATGTATGATCCTTCGCTTCGACCTGTTTGTCCACAAGCAATCTAAAGGGTTACAAAAGTGGCTCAAGCTTGGTTTGAAGCCGAATGCGACGAGAAGCACTGCAACTTTCCTAATGCAGCGCTTTATAAACACTCGTCAATATACCCAGAAGGTCATCGAGACCGTGTCATATCATGTCCACATGACGTTTGGGAGCACCTCAATTAGTTTTCTCAAACAGTTGCTATATAAATATGCACGAGCGCCTCTGATTGATGTTCACTGTGAGAGGCGCTTTATAAATTTATAAATGCAATACAAAACAATACAGACACTGCCGATATGATCAAGCGCTATATGCATACACAGTTTTTCGGAAGCATTTAATAGCGATGCCCATAGATCGCTTGTCTAACATATCGGTTCATTCGGATATTAAATATATAAAACTCATCCAATGAAGGTGTACATGTATTTTACAACCTGTTGGCGCCATAATGTCCCTTTCCTTGACGTGTGGCCAATTAATATTTTAATGGTGGTCGATATCTTCTCGCGTTATTACCAATCACTTATATGCTTCTGGAAGTATGTCTTTGTGTTTGCCTGTCGATCCCCATCTAATATTTTCTATCAATTCGTTTCGACTTAAAATATATAAAATTCGCTCAATGTATACGTGCTAACAACATGTAGGCGCCATAACGTCCCTTTCTTTGACGTGTGGCCAATTAATATTTGAACTTTGTCATTGTGGTTGCCGGTCGGCTGCCCATCTAATGTGGCACGGTGGCCGACTGGTTAGAGCGGTTGACCTGTAATGCCGAGAGTACGGGTTCGATCCTCGTCCGGAGGGTTTAACTGTGTAGGGACCTTGAGCAAGTCCTTCGCTCACAATTGCTCTGCAATATAATTGCTTCTGCGCCGCCGAGGCGTGTGCTCTTCTGAGCTTGGAGCCACCTTTGGAAGAAAGGCGATATCAAAGGCAGTTGTATTGTATTGTATAATATATCCAGTGGTGTTTTTCTAGCAAAAGAAGGTTCCGGAACTCAACAAATTCAGAAGAATTATAGGGGGCATATTTTATCCTAATATTTCTATTTTATATATTATTATATCAATATCAGTATCACTAAAAGCACTGAATTTAAATTAAAGTTCCTAAATTATTTAAAATAATTTTGTAATAAAAATTTAAATTAACTAAATTATTTTATAATAGGTGACAAAAAGGTTCAGGAAATCCGCCCCGGACCGCTCCGGAAAACACTGAATAATATAATTATATCAATTCATTTCGATTTAAAATATATAAAATTCGTTCAATGTATAATGTGTTAACAACAGGTAGGCGCCATAATGTCCCTTTCTTTGACGTGTGGCCAATCCATTACTGTTCGCGTTATTTGCAATCGCTTATTGTTTTTGGAAGTATGACTTTGTGGTTTCCTGTCGATCGCCTATCTAATATATCATGTTCGATTTGAAATATCAATCAATCAATCAAAGAAAATTTTGATATAGCACCCCTTCAGATATCTACTCAGAGGAGTTCAATATATATTTCACGCTTGACTCCTCCCTCACATTCACGGAGCACATATCTAACCTGACTCGCTCCTGCTTCTTTCAACTGAGGCGGCTCAGAGCCATCAGACGATCTGTCTTTACCACCATAGTTCATTCCTTTATCTGTTCCCGATTTGACTACTGCAACTCACTTCTTATGGGCCTCCCGAAACAGCGTCTTTCTCCCCTTCAGTCAGTCTTAAATGCAGTGCTGTAGTGGTAAAATGAGAGGTGAGTACACGCTACAGTATATCCTATCAGTGGCTCCGGAATTTTTTTTCGGATGACCTTTTTTGCTTTCTCGTCTTTATTGTAGTTTATAACCTTATAGACTAGTATAGAATGTGCCAAAAATACGTTCTGGAAGCGAGGTACACGCTCTGCACAGGTGAGTATACTAAAGAAAAACTTTTGTGAGGTGAGTACACGCTGTATACCCGCGTATACCCTCGTCTACAGCCCTGAGTATACTAAAGAAAACTTGGGTGTGTGTGTGTGTGTGTGTGTGTGTGTGTGTGTGTGTGTGTGTGTGTGTGTGTGTGTGTGTGTGTGTGTGTGTGTGTGTGTGTGTGTGTGTGTGTGTGTGTGTGTGTGTGTGTGTGTGTGTGTGTGTGTGTGTGTGTGTACTAACAACCTGTAGACGCCAGAAAGTCCCTTTCTCTGGCGTGTAACCAATTTCTATTTTATTTGCGGTGGCCGTTCTGTTCACGCTACGTAGACCTACACGCTATTATAGGCCAACACGTGCAATTGTTTCTTTCGGAAATATGTTATTGCGGTCGCCTGTCTATCGCTCGATAGACACATCAATAAGAGAAAGGTATTTATACGTAGTTATTAGTTCATTTCGAATTTAAATACATAAAATTCATCCGTTTTAGATGTATTTTACAACCTGTAGGCGCCAGAAAGTATCTGGCTATTTTCTACTTTAGTCGCAGTCGCGTTATATGTGCAGCGGTGGGGTTGAATGTAAAGAGAGACAGACAGATGGACAGACAGAGACAGAGACTAAAAGACAGAGAGCGACAGAGAGAGAACACTTTGTCTTTGTCGATTGCTTATTCAGAAGATGATACACGCTTCGACACCGTGTCCCGACTGACAAACGGGACAGGAGTCGGCCCAATCAATGGGCCGGATACCGATCTCTCTGTATCTGTCTCTATATCTGTCTCTGTATCTGTCTCTGTATATGTCTCTGTATCTGTCTCTGTATCTGTCTATGTATCTGTCTCTGTATCTGTCTCTATATCTGTCTCTGTATCTGTCTCTGTATCTGTCTCTGTATCTGTCTCTGTATCTGTCTCTGTATCTGTCTCTGTATCTGTCTCTGTATCTGTCTCTGTATCTGTCTCTGTATCTGTCTCTGTATCTGTCTCTGTATCTGTCTCTGTATCTGTCTCTGTATCTGTCTATGTATCTGCATGTCTGTCTGTCTACCTCTCTCTGTCTGTGTCTCTATCTGTCTCTGTCTGTCTATGTATCTCTGTCTCTCTGTGTCTGTCTCTGTTTCTGCTTCTGTCTGTCTCTGTCTGTATCTCTTTTTCTCTCTCTCTCTCTGCTCCTGCCTCAAGGGTTG
>JACEVL010000771.1:562500-570000 GCA_020284085.1 Aporrectodea caliginosa
GTTACAATGTCACCGTTACATATAATATAGAATGTGGACGCACAATGGACCTGACCGGGTCTGCAACGTACTATTAACAGTTACTTAGTGTTCTAGGTGACAGTATAATATATAGACCATGGATATAAAATGTACCATGCAATTGAGACAGCACAACATTGAGTTGCATGTGAAAAGTTTTATAAGTTGACTGCCTCTTATTATAATTATTACTACTACAATAACTGCTGCTGCTGCTGCTGCTGCTGCTGCTGCTGCTGCTGCTGCTGCTGCTGCTACTACTACTACTACTACTACTACTACTACTACTATTACAACAACGACACTACTACCACAACTACTACCACTACTATCATCATCATCATCATCATCCTCATCATCATCATCATCATCATCATCATCATCATCATCATTATCCTATTTATTATTATTATTATTATTATTATTATTATTATTATTATTATTATTATTATTATTATTATTATTATTATTATTACTGCATGTTGAGTTATAAGTATTGGCCTGGTAGGGACAGGGGCTATGGGAAGGCGTGCTAATGACGTGACGGTACTTTACGGGTACGGGTATACCCGCGGGTACGGGTAGTGTCGGGTAGTAATTTGAGTACGGGTCGGGTACGGGTACGGGTAGCGATTCTGTGTTACGGGTACGGGTCGGGTAGCAAAATGCTCTACCCGCAGACCTCTAATGTGCATTCATGTATAATAGGGTGGTTGCATCTCTAATGGAAAATTTTCAACTTCAGTTGTTTACTTTCGCCAACCCGGCATTCCGTGCCAATTGGTTTAGAAGTAATGTAGCCCAAAAATTATCAGGATTGAACAATATCTAGGACTGCCACAACGTCTTTGAAATTTTGACTTTTACAGATAATTTTCGTCATTTCGAGTATAAGTATTTGATTCGCATTTTTGGACCTATGTTTAGTTTTCAACAGAAAAGCTGGATGATTTTACTTAAGCACAACTTAAAAATAATTTCTACAATGTTTATGTTCTCGTTGATTGTTTATTATTAAGTTTTATTGGCATTTTAGTGGTATTTGATCCGTGAGTTCCTGAGACCGATAACCACAAATCTATTCGAACAAGCATACACAAAAGGGTGGAGTGGAAAATAAGCGAAAATTAGAAATTCGAAAAGTAATAGCAACCAAAAGTTGCCTAATGGCATGGATCAAACACTGTTCAAAATTTAAAAAAATATTAATGTCTTCCGCCCCACCAGAGGGCCAAAGTTACGAGACTAAGCGTTTTTCGAGAAAATTGTAGGATTTCTTGTAAAATATTCTAATTGAAAACTAATTAACTGCCATTCAATATACCGCTAGAAAGAGCTCTTAAAACTGAATAAAATGATGTGTTAATTTTCAGAATATGCCCATATTTGTAGAAGTTATTAACTTATTACCATTTCCTCAATAATAATAATAACTCTAATCAATAATTTTAATCTCTAATCAGTGTAACCACTAGTAACCAAGCATGTAATAAATGTAATTGTGCTGTAATCTGGACCTACTACAAGCAGTTGAATTTATTCCTGGTTTAAGTGTTCACTTTTCATTTTTGATTACAACTATTTTGCTTACTGTTCGAGTGCTCCTATAATATTATTTGATAAAGGGTGAAACTTTGATGGTGTTGTGGCAGTCCTAAATATTAAACAATTTTCATACAACTTTTTGTGTGATGTTTCTGGATGGAATGGAACCAAGTGGAACCTTGGCGAACATTAGTTTCACACTTTTATTTTTAAGAACCAACCTAATGTATAATTATGTTTACGTATGAATGACATTGTCTGTGTTATCTAGCAGATTGTCTAGAGATATGTTGCAGAACACAAGCTTTAGGATGAAATAAAATTGTGTTTCCTAATCCATTTACAAGCGAAACTTAATTCAACAGTCACAAGATGCCGACAAATGGACGCGAAGAACGAGCGAAGAGCCTCCCTCCATCTCTCACAGTATATAATTCTGTCTTAATGTCCCACGGTTGCGGTGTGCCAACCTCTTTTGCATTATAAACGAATATAATTATTATATCTATAGAAAGAGAAATACACCTTTCACAAGCAACCGGTCACGAAAGATCGACCAAAAGGAACGACAACGGTTAAAATTAAGAAAAACCAGTTGCTCGTCCGCTGCCGAAAAGTCTGAAACGGAGACGCAGAATCAACAACAAAATCTAGACAGTGTATGAATTATCAACTTCAGCACGTTTCGTACGGTCGGCTTTCCATTCAAAGAAACAGAACACAAGCAATATAAAGCAACTCAAGCTGCTCTATCCTGTACGCCATGTGTAACAGTATGCATGTGTGTATGTACAATAATAGTACATTATGTGTATGCAAACTATGCATGGGTGATATTGATTCTCTACCTCTCCGTTAAAGTACTACATGATGAAGCATCCACATAAAGACATTTTCTTCTCAGCCCATGACCACTGAAGATGCACAGCAGAGGTCAAAGTCGTTTATTGCATAGTCCCAAAACAGTATACATCAATGGTGACAATGAACTTTGACGACAGTTCCAACGTACTGCTGGTGTGACTCCCTGAGTCCCTGCCTATTAAAATCAGCGACTACCATTATGTTTCGATGGGCCAGGTTTTTATGTAGGCTACTAAGGCTAAAAATCTGGTATTAACGCATCGGGTAGAGACAGTTTTAATGTTTATTGGAGATTTCCCGCCAAATGATATTTCGTATTTCTTTCAGAAGTTCATAAATTTTGAGTCAAACGTTTTGAAATTTTTACCCTAATTTTCTGATGGCATAGGCTTTTGGAAGCTGTTAATATGTCCATTCCCGACAAGTAGTCCCTTCTCTCGACTGACGTCACATATTTGTATGTATGTAAGCATAGGCGCAACCACCCTATGGGACCCGTGGGACGCGTCCCCCACAACTTCCGAACAGCTTGGGACTAACGCAACTTTTGAAAATTGTGAGGCAAACAGGAGCCCAAAATGCACTCCAGTTGGTATCAAATGCTCAAAATTGCGTCGGTTTCTGGGGCTCCGCCCCAGACCCCGATTTTCCCCATACCCCTATAGTCGTTAGGAGCTTCTTGCCTTCCGCGATCTCTCCCCTCTGTACCATTAATGCCAGTAGGGCCTATAGTACAAGGCTTTGGCCTTGGACCTACTGATTTTGTCATAGCCATTTCTAGCCTTAAACCTAAATTCAGTGAAAACCGTCTCACTAAATATGCCGACGATAGCTACTTGCTGGTCCCTGCTTCCTGCATTGACAGCACTCTTTCTAAACTTGACCATTTCTCTAAGTGGGCATCCATTATGAATCTTAAATTAGGCCTAAATACCATGCTAAGACCAGAGAAATGGTTGTCAAACGATCGACCGAGGTCCAAACCTATTGCCCTCCATCCTTTCATCCCTGGCATCGAGCGGGTCCAGGAGATGGTTATTTAGGGTGTCACCATCTCTGGTGGGATTGGCTTTGGGGCACAAATGGACAAAATATGCTGCAAAACCCGAAAATCCATGTTCGGCTACGTGTTTTGGTCGCCCACGGTCACCACGGTCAACGTCTCTTTGACGTTGTTAGAGCTACTACCCTCGCACGGCTATTTTATGCCTCCCCTTTTTATGGAGATTTGCCACTGTAGGGGAACATAAACACCTTAACGGTATTCTGAGAATATTGACCCGTTCAGGCTTCTACAGCTTATTCTACTCTTTTCCGTTCAATTCTCTTAAACCCTTGTCACGTCCAGTTTATTCATATAATAAAGTCAAACTTTTTACAGATCAGATGGTTTAGGTACTTTTATATCGAAATCGTCGGTGAAAAATTTGAGGTAAATTAAAGCCCAAAATGTACTCCATTTGGCATCATATGCTCAAAATTGCGTCGGCTTATGCTTCTTTAGTTGTAATATTACAACTATAATAGACCCCGATGGGGGAGCTTACGACGCTCCCCCATACCCCTAATCGTTAGGGGCTTCTTGCCTTCGGCAATCGCAGCTTCGCGCCTTCGGCGCTCGAAATTCCACCCCCTCCCCACTCACATATTCTAGTAGGTCCCCCAACTTCTGGACCGTAGTTGCGCCCCTGTATGTAAATATTTGTGTTAGTGCGTATTTAGTATGTATGCATGCGTGTATCTACGATTACGTTTGTCGATTTATGTATATGTTTATGTAGATATGACATTGTATGTGTTATATATAGCAGACGGCCTAGATATATTGCAAAAAAACAAGCTTTCGGATGAAATACGATTTGATTTCGTAAGCTATTTACAAGCGAAACATAACTCAGAGTAAAAAGACGTGGTTAAATGGGATTTGAAAAAGCGAGGAACCTCAGAAAGAGTGACACAAATGTTACTAGCAACCCGTGACGAGAGACCAATCAGAAAGAAATAAAACGGTTCAACAAAGATCCAATTGTTCCTCCAGTCCACATAGGATCTGAAAACGACTAGTGCGGAAAAGGTCTAAACGGTCACGCCGAAACTTCAACAAATATCAAGTCTGCCGTATAAGTCGTCTCCAGGACGTTTTGTACGGTCGGCTTTCCATCAAAAGAGAGAACGTACGGATTATAAAGCAACTCAAGATGCACTATCCTTTACGCCTTGTATAACAGTATGCATGAGTGTATGTACAAATTTTTGTACAAAATTTCTGAAGGCCTATATATGCATCTGTGTACGTATAGGCTACACGAATGTATGTATGCAATATGCATGTGTGATGCTCAGTCCTTTCCACTCGGTTATTGTATTATGATCAAGCACTCAGAGTATCACAACGCGACATTTCTTCTCAGCCTCATTGTAATCGTAATTTTGTAGTGTAATATGACATTTATAGAGCGCCACATCAGCAATAAACTCATCAGTGGCTTTCACGCATGGTCTTGCTTCTGTAGATACAGAGATGAGGCTTCGCTGTTGACAGCTATTAACAGTGAGAAGATGCCGGGCGGTGAGTTGACTAGTTCAGGTGGCATAGCAGTCATCGTCCCTGGTGTTTTCAACAAAACAGTTGGGGACAGACCGAACGTTACCAATGTTGCAATAATGATCATGGATAATGCTCCTGCTCTTCCTGAAAAGGAAACTGCAGCTTTGTCTGCTAAACTTCAGAAGGCTGCAAACCTAAAAGTGATGGTGGTGTGCTTAAATTCAACTTCCTCAGAATGCTACGAGAGCACTGCGATGGGTATATCTTCATACCCACACGAGGTGAGATATAGAATCTATGTTACCTTTCGACTGGGACCGTATTTGAGTAAGTAGTTTTCCGGTTCAACCTGACCTCTAAACTTTCAGATTGTCATACATTGAGTGCTACCCGAAGTGGAAAATAACAGATGTAATCAGTCAGAATCGCGGAAGTCGAAAATGAGGTAAATGAAAATGACTGGTCATCTTACAACAGTTACTGGCAAGACTGAAATGGTCATCACGTTTTTGCCCATTAAAAGCGGCTGGATGAGTTTTATGAATAGAAAATATTGTTCCACTTGTAGAGTGAAATACAGCATGCGGGTTAGTCATACACGATTGAGATGATGCACATTTGTGTTAATACGCCTTCCGTCGTAATTGTAGTTGCAGATTTATATAGCGCCGCTTCAAAGAGAGACTCGCCAGAAGCACTGGAATAAGCTGGCTATTTTACATACATTAAACGTTGACGCCCTTTTGATACCCTGTATTGATTGATGTTTGCATCCCGCCTCTTTATGAATCTTAGCTACTGTATATATATATATATATATATATATATATATATATATATATATATATATATATATATAATTATATATATATATATTAGGGTGGTCCTATAAAATGGAAGTTGTTAAAAATAGTTCTCCAACCCGGCATATGGTGATGTCAGGTATTAATAGGTCGCAGTTAAAAAATTAAAAGAAAATAATAATATTTAGGACTTGCCCAAAGCTGACAAAGTTTTCATAATTTGCTGCTGGTTTCCTCAAACTTTATCATTGCATCAGCGCTCAGCAGGGTTTAGCATAATTGCATACAAGCAAACAATTTATGTGCAGCTACAATATAATTGCTGAATAATGGAATCAAAGTCGTAAGAATGAGTTAATTTTATTATCAGCGGAAGATAATGACTGCAAAACTTCGAAAATAATCAGAAAATGTAGCCGAGAACATCAACATTAATTTTGCGGATGAATTGGTCAGTCATCCGATTTTGACCTTAGTAGGGCTGCAGTCTTTGTTGACGCTAAGAACAGCTTCCTATGTTCCGCTACAACCTGTAAGAAGAACTGCCTTTGTTCTTCATTTCTTGTTAGAGAAGACTTAAATTTATTGCACTAAACATCTTTCTGTGAGATCGTTAACCTCTTTAACAGATTGGGCAACCTCGCGGCTTCTTTGGTATGTTTGAATGAGACCCCATTCGCTTGGATCATACTGTAGAAAGTCCTCAGAGAGTTCCAATATGTGGAAGAATCTCATGGTTGATGTAGTAAAGAAGTTGTGGAGTCTTGGAATGGCCTGATTCGTTTTAATGGCTCGACAGAACCTGAATTTTCGTTATGGGTCTTTACCATGAGTCTCTTCGACAGCATGAAGAGCAAATTCAGGTCATTTTTGGGAGCCTCTGTAGTTGATGCGCACTGGAACCAGTACTTGACATATAATATGCCTGTCACAAAGAGTGACACTTCCTTCATATGATTCCAGACATGTTCACCATATGAAGGGCCACGAAACTTCCAAGTTATGGTTGAACCTGGCTGCAGACAGTGCAGACTGCAGAGGTTCATATTGTGAGTGGAATATCCACATTTTAAGTGGGCAAATGGCTCTGGCTATCCACCGCGCACGGTGTAGTATAGCTCCTGGATAGCGGAAACGTATTCCATTTGGGGGCATGCCACCGAGGAAAATGACAGATAGCTCAAGAAGTTCGCAGTAGTCATCCCTTGGCTGGAATTTCTCCAGCTGTGCCACTGCAAACTAAATAACCTCATCCTTCCATGATGCAATCATGGCTGTCATCTGCTCATTCTCTGTGGCTTTGGAAAAGGAGGCCTGATCTATTCTAGGCCATAAATCTTTAAAGTGGCCAAATAGCTCAATGTTGGGAGACTTCGATGCAAGGCTAATGACTTTCTCAAGTTTCTCCAACATAATTTCAGAAATGTGGTGTCGGCATGCCAGTTTGAGGAGTTCTCGACCTATTTCTCTTTCCAACAATACGCACACGCCACCATTTTTTCCAGTATTTAAGGCTGCAGTATCAAATTATAAAACTTTGATACGATTATGCAAACCCTATTCATTAATGCTATCAACCATTGCATGTGACATTGTAACTGCTGTTCCATCATCAAGTTCAAGACAACAGCTTGATTACATCATGTCCAGAGACCAGTATCGATATTGGTAGCCATGATTGCATCATGGAAGGATGAGGTTGTTCAGTTTGCAGTGGCA
>JACEVL010000771.1:575000-590000 GCA_020284085.1 Aporrectodea caliginosa
AATATCTCGGTCTCCAGTGTCCTCTTTTCTGAAATTCTGCAACCGCTGCTTAGTCCATGAAGAAGCAGCTCTTTGGAATGAACTCCCAAAAGACCTCCTCCAGTTTGATAATGCTCCAATCTCGCCTGTAAATTTAACCTCTCCTCCGCATGCACTCTTCTGTTGCTTGCCATTAACGACTGAAAACGGAACTCTTCACGCTAACCTATCCCTATTCTACTCCAGCGCCACCACACGACCACCATCATCACCGATTACCACAGTAGCACCATTCTGACTCCTCGGCTTGACGTTCCCGGATTCTGACCTGGCACAAGTACGAACAGGTAAACTTGACTATTGCGGACTTGATTTGATATTGCGCCGGTAAATAAGCTGGTCTCCCTGACGTGACTTTTGCGGACGCTGAGAAATTTTCGAAGATTTACATTGCGTTACATCAATAATTTTTTATGGCACTGAGCAATTATGAGTAAACTTTAAAGCAATTGCTGTAGATTCCTACACAGTGACCGTCTCAGAGAAGACGTGCGATTTACCCATTCGGCTACCGTGTCACATATAATCTGTGTAAATAACGTTTTTAGAGGTTTCTTGCTTAGTGAACCTTATAATCGTCCAATTCGCGATGCGTATTATTCAGACACCAGTTGTTAAATGAACCATAGAAATCTCTGTTCTGCTTGATGAAGCGTTAACTCCGCTACTTAACTGCAGATCATTATTTGTGTAGGCCAAACTAATCTTTCCGCTTCATCGATAATAATCGATTGGATTACGCGAATTTTATGAGGAGATCGATGAGCTAGAACCATTCGCTGGTGTAATTTCAAGCATGTGTCGCCATTAGTTGTATAGCCCTTGCTTCATCTAGGCCTATGGAATATATGAATATGAATATATGTCTGCAGTCCGCGGTGACCTGAGTGTCCCATTTGCACGCACTACTACAATGCAACATCGGGCCTTCTCAGTTGTGTGACCGAGTATCTGGAACAAGGTGTGTTATATTATTATTTTATCCTTTGATTATACTGTAACTATAATTCAGAGTGATTTTATTACAAGGCACCGACTTTAGTGAAGACATACCACGAATGCTATTCCAATAACAGGCGTCATTAGAAACCTACCACAATGTTAATCGGGCTTCACTGTACAGTAGTCTACATTAAACATAATTATTTTGTTCATTTGAAAAGCCAGTAAATAATTTGTACCCCTGCAATGTAACGAGTCTTACCAATACAACTTACCCATGACGTAGCAGATGTCACTTGGCGAGGTTGACGCTGACAGTCGTTATATAAAAGGACAAACTACACAATCAAACTGCCTAATGAACTATTATTATTATTATTATTATTATTATTATTATTATATTATTATTATTATTATTATTATTATTATTATTATTATTATTATTACTATTATTATTATTATTATTATTATTATTATTATTATTATTATTATTATTATTATTATTACTATTATTACTATTATTATTATTACTATTATTACTATTATTATTATTATTATTATTATTATTATTATTATTATTATTACTATTATTATTATTATTATTATTATTATTATTATTAATTATTATAATTATTATTATTATTATTATTATTATTATTATCATCATCATCATCATCATCATTACTATTATTATTGCTGTTCTTTCTTCTTTCTTCTTGTTAATACTATTATTATTATTTGATTATTATCATTGGTACATGCTTTCGCGAGCGTATAAATATTGATAAGTATCAAAGTTCCTTTCAAATTTGATGCATTTCAAGAGATTAGTCTACATATTCATATTGCTGATAAATACACGAACGTGACAGCATCCCATGGAACTGAGCTAATAAATTTTGATAAATATCAAATTAATCTACTTCCGTATTCGTCTCAATTAACCAGATAACGAATTCATATTTTTAATCAGTATAATTTAAATTCTTGTCACGAACACACAAGAGTAGGAATTACGGAAGTCAAATATTTGATATGCCGTTGATTACATGTATTGTAATGTCGTTTGCATGAGATGTAATTAAAGATATCCAGGTGCGCATGTTAATTAATCATTTTTAATTAAAATAGCTGCATCGATATATGCCTGAAGAATTCGTGACATAGTAACAGAGTTTCCAGAAGTTCTTGCAGCACGTAACAGCTTTAAAGACAGAATTCAAAACGGTGAGTATATTCGGGTTGAAGAAGAAGTGGACTTGAAAAGTCGAACCGGTTGATATTTGTTTAAAAGAAAACCAATTCATCCCTAACGACTAGGGGTATGGGGAGCGTCGTAATCTCCCCCATCGGGATCCGCTCCAGAAGCCGACGCACTTTTGATAATTTGATGCCATGCATATGGAGTACATTTTGGGCTCTAATTTACCTCAAATTTGTCACCGATGATTTCGATATAAAAATACCTAAACGGTACCATCTAGATCTGTGAAAAAATATGACTTTATTATATGAATAAACTGGGATTTTAGGTTTAGAAGAACACCACTCGCAGTGGCAGCATTAAAAGTTGAAAATGTCATCCTAAGCTTCTACCGCGAGCCTTAGTCGAATTTTTAAAAGCGAGATAAGTAAAGTTTTAGAGTGAAATTATACAGCAACATTCTGCACTGAATTCTGATAGACTTGAGTTCAGCGGTTTTAAGCCGGATCGTTTATTTTATCGGCAGCAGGTCCAGCGATAAATTTTGTTGGGGGAGGGACCTACTAGAACGTCCTGAGTGTGGGGAACTGCGAGGAAGAAAGGCGCTCTAATTTACCATCAAATTTGTCACCGATGATTTCGATATAAAAAATGTTTATAAACCATCTAGATCTGCGAAAAATATGACTTTGTTATATGAATAAACTGAGATTTTCGGTTTTAGAAGAACACACCACTCGCAGCGGCAGCATTAAAAGTTGAAATGTCATCCCTAAGCTTCTACCGCGAGCCTTAGTCGAATTTTAAAAAGCGAGATAAGTCATGGACATAATTGCACTACTGAAAAACTCCCACAGCAAAGGTTATGATGAAATATCTACTGATACACTGAAGTTGTGCCCCTATGAGGTTCACACTATACTGGCAGAAATCTTCAATCAGTCTCTGGAGCAAGGAATATTTCCTCAACACCTGAAAATAGGAAAAATAACTCCAATCTTTAAGGCTGGGGATAAACAAAAAGTATCTAATTATAGACCAATTTCTGTTCTATCACCATTTGCAAAAGTCTTGGAAAAAATTGTTCAAAACAGAGTGACTCATTTTATTGACCAAGAAAAAATACTCAATGATAATCAATTTGGCTTCAGGAAGAATCTATCAGCTGAACTGGCTATTCACGAGTTGACAGATAAGATTAGTAACAGTAATAATAGTAATAGACGACCATAAAATTACGGTGGGCATTTTCCTAGACCTATCCAAGTCCTTCGATACGGTCAACCGCAACATCCTTCTTGATAAATTAGAATATTATGGTATAAGAGGCACTCCTCTAACATGGTTCAAAAGTTATCTAACTAATAGAGTTCAGTATGTTTCAATAGATGAGGAATGCTCAGCTCATCTCTTGGTCAGATGTGGTGTTCCCCAGGGTTCTATACTGGGGCCACTACTCTTCATCCTCTACATAAATGATCTTCAAGCAGTAACAGATCTAGACTTAATAATGTTTGCAGACGATACTAATATCTTTGCAACTGGCTTAACTAAAAATGTCATGGTTGATAAACTAAACTTGGACTTAAATCGAATAAGTGACTGGTTTGCAGCAAACCTACTATCCCTGAACTTAAATAAAACTTGCTACATGATTTTTGGAAATAAGCAAAACCTAAATTTAGACTTAGATATTAGAATAAATAACGAGAAATTAATTCGTACCTACGAAACCAAATTTCTTGGTGTTATAATAACAACTGACCTGAAATGGGGAAAGCATGTGGATATGATTGTAAACAAGATGTCTAAAGTAGTTGGGATTTTTCGAAAGATCAGCTACAAATTAAATCCAGTTGTCTTGAAGCAGCTATACCACACATTACTCGAACCATATATTACCTACTGCTCATCCATATGGGCATCACCACACAAAACGGTTAAACTAAATCGGGTCCTTCTACTACAAAAAACTGCGATACGTATTATCTCCCAATCACACTACATTGCCCATACTGATCCGATTTTTTCTTCATTACAAATTCTTAAAGTATATGATATAGCAAAAACTGCCATACTAGTCCTAATGCATAAATCTAGAAATAACACCCTCCCAAATAAGTTTCAAACCTACTTCCACCTCACGTCCCAAATTCACTCCTACTGTACCAGAGGGGCAGAGAAATATGCAATCCCATACGCCAGAACTAGATGTAGATCAAATAGTCTTCAAGTCATTGGCCCTCGTTTGTGGAACTTACTGCCACCCGCACTACAAGAAATTAAACCATTGCAACGGTTTAAATTTAAACTAAAAGAATTTTTTGTATTGGATTATAGAAAGGACTGATGCACTCTGACTTGAGAAATAGACCTTATTGATTTTTATGACTTAGATTATGGAGGGATTGAGGGTAGACAGACGTTGTCTTATTAACTCACTAATATTGTATAAATAATTTGCTATTTAACCTAATTAAAGTTGACTGGCTTTCTGATCGTCTTCTCTTCTGTTCCTTTCATTAGTTGGTCTTTCACTCTTTTCTCTCTTCCAATACACTTATCTCCCATTTATTCCTCCCTCTTACTATCCCTGCTTCCTATTCTTTCTTTCCTCTAACTCTTCTGACTTTCTTATACATTACATATGATTATGCTTAAACACCGTTTGGTCATGTGATTGAGAAGCACCTGTATAGTATATTGACTTTGAAGTGATAACACAGTGTAATTGTGCTACTGACTTTGGAAAAGATGGGGTCAATGCTTATAAGCAATAGCTTTCTTTTGACTCCACTTGTGCAGTAGCTTGCTGTTTAGTTATATATGAAAATGTTTATTCTGTAATTTGTTCCCTGCTGCTGTTACAATAAAGATATCAATCAATAAGTAAAGTTGTAGAGTGAAATTATACAGCAACATTCTGCACTGAATTCTGATAAACTTGAGTTTAGCTGTTTAAAGCTTTCGATGTTGTTCAGTAATTGAAATACATATAATTGAATTACGTAATTGAATTACAAGTTTTGTAATTGTAATTGTAATTGAATTACATTTAAGTCCAGTAATTGTAATTGTATTTCAATTACAATATTGCATGTAATTTGTAATTGAATGAAGTGTAAATTACAAATTACTTTCATAAAGTCAGCAAAGATGCCAGGCTGCCGGGTTGACCCGGGCCACCCGTTTTATTGAATAAACTGCTCTGCATCATGACTGCATGACAGCATAATTGTCTTTCCTTACACCCCTCTTACAATCTTACAGCACACTTTGATAAACCCCAAGGGCAGACGCTGACCATCATTATCAAACTATCCATGCAATCATTCTTAGCTAGCTTACTGTGGCTGCCTACAGAAAACTGAGCTTCCATCTTCAGCTTCAGTTGAGCGTCTCTTTAGCACTGCTGTACGAATTGACTTACTCACCCAGGCGCAATCAACTAAGTTTTCCAACATACTATCATTTTGAAAAACTTCTACTAATAATCAAATAAACTTTAACTTGTTTTACTGGATCATAATTGTAAATCGTATTTTGGATACCTGACTTCAAATACGATTGAATGTATATAATATTTATTACAATTTAGAGGCCATGGATGTTTTAGTTTAGAAATAGTTAATAAATAATTATCGAAAAACTTCTAAATCATTTGCCAATTTTAAAGGAATAATTGAAAGGTAATTGGCAATTGAATTACAATCAAAATGTAATTGTAATTTAATTACCTTCACAATCAAGTAATTGTAATTGTAATTCAATTACATTTACAAGCATGTAATTGCAATTATAACTGAATTACATTTGGAATGTAATTGATACAACATTGTAAGCCTGATCCTTTATTTTAACAGCAGCAGGGCTAGCGATTTGTTGGGGGAGGGACCTACTAGAACGTCCGAGTGGGGGGAACTGCGAGGGCGGAAGGCGCACAGCCGCGATTGCCGAAGTCAAGAAGCCCCTAACGACTTCGGGTATCGGGAGTCAGAGGTCTGGGGCGGAGCCCCAAAAGCCGACGCAATTTTGAGCATTTGATGTCAAATGGAGTACATTTTGGGCTCTTGTTTACCCCAAAATTTTCAAAAGTTGGAGGGGACCGTCGCAACCTGTTCGAAAGTTTGGGGGACGCGGCCCACGGGTCCCATAGGGTGGTTGTGCCTATGCCTAGAGGTTTCTTGCTTAGTGAACCTTATAATCGTCCAATTCGCGAAGCGAATTATTCAGACGCCAGTTGTTAAATGAACCGTCGAAATCTCTGTTCTGCTTGATGAAGCGTTAACTCCGCTACTTAGCCTAACTGCAGATCATTATATGTGTAGGCCTAAATAATCTTTCCGCTTCATCGATAATTATAATCGATTGGATTACTCGAATTTTATGAGGTGATCGATGAGCTAGAACCATTCGCTGGTGTAATTTCATGCATATGTCGCCATTAGTTGTATAGCCCTTGCTTCATCAAGGCCTATGGAATATATGAATATGAATATAGGCCTATGTCTGCAGTCCGAGGTGACCTGAGTGTCCCATTTGCACGCACTTCTACAATGCAACATTGGGCCTTCTCGGTTGTGGGACCGAGTATCTAAAACAAGGTTTGTTATATTATTACTTTATCCCTTGATTATAACTATAATTTAGAGTGATTTTATTACAATGCACCGCCGTCAGTGAAGACTTGCCACGAATGCTATTCCAATGCCAGGCGTCTTTAGAAACCAACCACAATGTTGATCGGGTTTCACTGTTACAGTCTACATAAAACATCATTATTTTGTTCATTTGAAAAGCCAGTAAATAATGTTTACCCATGCAAAGTAACGAGTCTTATCAATACAATTAACCCATGACATGGGAGATGTCACTTTGCGGGGTTGATGCTCACAGTTAATATAGGAAAGGACAAACTACACAATCACAAAGCCTAATGAACTTTTATTATTATTATTATTATTATTATTATTATGATTATTATTATTATTATTATTATTATTATTATTATTATTATTACTACTACTATTATTATTATTATTATTATTATTATTATTATTATTATTATTATTACTATTATTGTTATTATTATTATTATTATTATTATTATTATTATTATTATTATTATTATTATTATTATCATCATTATTATTATAATCATCATCATAATTATCATCATCATCATCATCATCATCATCATCATCATCATCATCATCGTCATCATCATCATCATCACTATTATTATTGCTGTTGTTCTTCTTCCTTGTTATTACTATTATTATTATTTGATTATTATCATTGTTTCATGCTTGCACGAGCGTATAAATATTGATAAGTATCAAATTTCATTTCAAATTTTCGAACGTCACAGCATCCCGCGTAACTGAGCTAATAAATTTTGATAAATATCATATCTACTTTCAAATTCGTCTTAATTAACCAGATAACGAATTCATATCCTAATCAGTATAATTTAAATTCTTGTCACAAACACACAAGAGTAGGAATTGCGGAAGTCAAATATTTGATATGCCGTTGATTACATGTATTGTAATGTCCTTTGCATGAGATGTAATTAAGGATATCTATGTGACTATGTTAATTAATCATCTTAAATTAAAATAGCTGCATCGATATATGCCTGAAGAATTCGTGACATAGTCACAGAGTTTTCCAGAAGTTCTTGCAGCACGTAACAGCTTTAAAGACAGAATTCAAAACGGTGAGTATAGGCCCTATTCGGGTTGAAGAAGAGGTGGACTTGAAAAGTCGAACAGGTTGATATTGGTTTAAAACAAAATGTACCAACATTCATCTATTATTTTATTTAGAACTAAAGACTTCTAAGACCTCGCGCCACAGCGTTTTGATTTGTGTTTCAAGACACATTTTAGGCCTTTGACTATTTGAAATGCTCTCTTAAATATTTTCTGTCTGACCGAATATGGGTCAAATTTCCTTTGCTCCTTTTTATGTTCTCCTAAATGCTTCCGAAACCAGTCACTACATCGTCTGTTCACCAATAACATTTTCAGAAACTTTTCTGCACTCTGACTTGACTTAGACTACTCAGCGAGTTTCAGTCACTACTTGAATATCTGATTTCCACTTCTTATTAAGCAGTTATCAAGAGAGACTGTTATTCATGTTAAAGTAGATTATCATTATTCTGGGACATTTCTTGATTTGATGGAAAGATTTGGTACATTAAATTTCTTACATGTTATTAAGTCCGCAACTCGGACGTCTAAAAGACAAATCGCTTTGCTTCGAAATCGCTTTACTCTACTTCTCCTGCCGAATCATTTTAACCCTGTTGCGATACATTCTCAGGGTCCTTTTCTGTGAGTCTGCTAGCTGGCCTGATCATGGTAACATCTTCGGTGGGCTAAACAGAAAACTGTCAAGTTTAGGCAGACGTACAGGAACAACAGACATTCAGAAACACACAAAGCGACATGCTTCTTTTACTTGCTTTCGCTTGACTGCTGAGTTTGGGACAAGGTGCGAAGTGTTTCGATAATTTCGCATGCTCTTCTTTTTTCGTTTAAACCCACTTACAGGTACAGCTACTGAATTGATTCTCACTCGCTGAGAGTTCGCGTCTAACTTCCTGACTTCTTGACAGCAGAACAATGTCAACCATTCTCTTGGTGATTGCCATATTGGCGGCTGGACATACCGTTTCGGGCAAAGGTTGGTGTTTGTAAAAATTTGCTATGAACGAAACAGTAGGACAAGCAGAAAAGTATTAAGAAGAACATCAAGAGGATTAAGTAGAAGAATAATAGAAATAGGAAGAAAGGAAGCAAATTGATAAGAAAATTAATTTCAAAAGAACAGTAGGAAATGGAAAAGTAGAAATAGATCAAACTGCTCTAAAAGTAAAAACCACCGTCATCAACCAAAGGATTTGATGACGAGAATCTTACTCCGATGTCTTGGTGTCGAGTGTGCTAAACGTCAGCAACCGATCTCAGGAACACCTCTAAGCCTTCTGTCGGGCCTAAGAGTTCCTATCTACAGTGGTAAGTTGCTCATCCAGAGGTAGTGGGTCCCAAAATGTGTGTAATTCAAACCAATGCAATTCTAGCAAATCCATTAGCGATATTCGCTTATTCGTTATTCAGAGTCGATTTCTATT
Organism: Aporrectodea caliginosa; assembly: GCA_020284085.1. Lineage (NCBI taxonomy): Eukaryota > Metazoa > Annelida > Clitellata > Crassiclitellata > Lumbricidae > Aporrectodea > Aporrectodea caliginosa. The sequence goes on from JACEVL010000771.1 coordinate 584,330, forward strand.
TAGGTCAATAGTGAACAACTCGCAGCATGCCCTCCAAAGACAGTGATCGTAGCTCCACGCATCTCACTATAACCTGCGTCCCAGACTCCGTCCCTTCGCCCTTCTTAAAAAAGATTACAATAATTTTCTGTCTCGAATGATATTTAAAAATTACTACAAGCGAATAAGGGTAAATAAAGGAACAGGGACAGGAACACTGCTTTTAAAATTCAGGCAATATGAGGACATACTTGTTTAATCTACCTGTCTCTAATGGGCCACCTGTTGATAACACTGCCTATGCTCCTTTGTCAAGTTTCTATACTGTATTACTGTGTAACTTACATATTATTTTGCCAAGATTGACGAATAAACGAAAATACAATTAGACGAAATGTCGGTGAAGCACGATGTATATTTTTTGACATTTTGAACTCATCTATAGAACACTTTCCTTCGGCCTCGTATGTGCTATATGGCGCCATACAAATCGTCTTATAATAATAATAATAATAATAATAATAATAATAATAATAATAATAATAATAATAATAATAATAATAATAATAATAATAATAATAATAATAATAATAATAATAATAATAATAATAATGATAATAATAATAATAATAATAATAATAGTAATAATAATAATAAATTATATAATAATAAGTGTTTCACCTCGCTTTGGCTGAGTACGTCCGGTGTCTTCGAAAGGGTCTGGAGGACATTTCAAACATAAACTTGTCGGAGTCTCAATGGCTCTTCCACTCTTCCAATTGGCATTGGAGGACTGGGAGTACGTAGAGTGTCATCGCAGGCGCTTCCCGCCTTTCTTGCATCAGCCGCGGGGACCCGGTCGAATATCCTCAGACAGCTAAGCACCCAGCCAGACCCACGCTCATGGCGTTGTGGCAGGAGGACCTAGGGATCAACATCACAGAAGACTTCCCAACTCATATACAATACAAATAGGACAAACCACTGCCACAAAAGACGTTCTCAGAGCTATTCCATCTGCCAGTAACGAAACATGATCACTTATCAGGCTGGAGATTGGCTTTACTCTTTGCCGATCAATTCCTGCAGCTTGAGATTGAGTGATGACTGATGAGGCCCTGAAAGTGGCGGTTAGACTGCTCTGGTAGGGTGTGTCAATTTTAGAAAGGTCAATATTTAAAAAGTTAATAGGGATAAATTTGTACATTTTCATGTGGAAAATCGAAATATAGGGATAAATTTTGTTTCCAATGAGATTTACCTACTTCGATTTACACTCGAATTATCGTGTATTAACGTAAATAAACTGCTTTAATATGGAGCTAGCTGAAATATTTTAAAAGACTCTAATATGAGTTTCTTGTCTGTTAGACATTGTATAATGTGTAATATTGTGTATTATTACTGTATTATTGTTATGTATTAATGTCTTTTACTTATGAATTATAAATTTGTCGTACACTGTGTGCAACATAATTATATTAATGCATGTTAGAATTTAGCCACTATTTTCCTTTTTATATAGTCAGAATGTCCCGTGTAAAAATAAGATTGCTAGCCTGGACTCATTTACATCACATAGTTGGGTCAGGCAGAGAACTGCCTACAGCTGAATTACCAACTGTCAGGGATCTCATTAGATAGTGGTTGTACCTGAGAGAGATGAGTGACCACTGACCAAGATAGACGGAATTACAGCAATGACCAACTTGCCACTGATCTAATAACTGGCATACTTGTTCAATGGTGCAGAGCAAATCCTAAATTCACTGAGCCAGTCATAAACACCCATGCTAGAATCAAAGCAAAGTTGAAATCCATGTGGGAGCAAGGAAACAAGGTGTCTTCAGGCAGAGCGAATTTGGAGGAGAAAGATAGGTCTATGGAAAGCTCGATAGACTCATGGACATACTTACCTGCAAGTGTGAGATCAAGAGTTGTACTGATGTGGGTTGCAACTCTGCCTGTTTTTAGTACACATATCTAGTGACTGCAGTAGAGAGAAAAAGATTCCTGCGATAGAGTTAGCTTTTATCAAAGGTCAAAGAGAAAAAGTTGGAAGCATTGGACCTCATCAGATAGGACCAGGACCTCCCAGAGAATATAGAAGACAATTGTAACAGAAGGAAAGGCAGGAAAAAAGGAGAGATGATGAGAAACAAAATGGAGAATGAATAGTGATAAACAAACCACGGAAGAAGAGGAGATGACACAGAGTGTAGTGAAGTGCAGCAGAGAGAGTTTGAAGAATACGTGGATATCTTGGAAGAATCAGTGAAGGCCTATTTTAATGAATGTAGTAATGAAGACAAAAACTACTTAGCTGGCGAAAGCGATGCCAAAATACAATGCTGCAGACATAACCAACATATAGCCCTGGCCAGTCTAGGACACCACACTGGGTTGAGGGAGACGGCGGAGATTGCTACTGCTGCCTGGATTGATGCCGGGCTCGTTACTCAGTTTGACACTATATACTTTGGTGATTGATCACAACAAAGCGAGGAGAGCTCAGGAGAGAGTCATGAAGGAGCTCGATGCAAAGTTTGAAGACGAAATTCAGCAGAACGGCATAAGTTGTATTTTCTTTGATGGGCGTCGTGATGAAACGAAGGTCATGTTAAAAGCATAAGAGAATGGCAAAATGTACCCAGGTTTGGTTAGAGAAGAGCATATTACAGTTTGCATGGAACCAGAAAGTAGATATCTGTGGCATATTCTTTTCCAGCTACAACTGATCAAAGAACATATTGAAGAGGTGAAGACGATTGTAATGACTACAGTGAAGAGGTCTGCTTGGTATAGTTTTAGTGAGTGTGTGCTGCAAGCAATGTTGTGCAGTGATGAGGAGCAGGAGAGAAGAGATGCAGTGGAGAAGATACCGAAGATCAGAGGTGAAGGAGATGAGATGACACAGCTTGGAGATAGCCGGGTGAGACCCAGGAAAACACCGATCATCAACCCTGAAGCGACTACAGTCTCGCAACTGATTGACTGGAGCTCTGGAGTATCTGAGCCCCATTTTACTTGCTCCCTAACAGCAGAAAAGATCAAGGCGCTTGTGGCCAAACCAATGGTGGTTCCCGACTGGCCATCACATACACAGTCTGTTGAGAAGTGTGTGAAAATTACAACCTAGGCTGCTGGTCATGTGTACAGTCATGAGAGGAGGAATTATTACATCAAAGGTCAAATGGTCAGCCGTGAGCTCATGGGCTGAAACAGAGCAAGCAGGACATTATGTATTTGGTTGATTTTGTACAATTCCATTAACTTGACCTCACAAATGACATTTGCTATGACAGTATGACAGTTTTATGACTCTGTGTGGCTACAGATTTTCTTCAGTTCTATTGTACGTTCAAATAAATTGCATGTAATTATGGCTCATTTGAACTGTAAATCGAAGTAGCTAGCACTCCTTTTAGGCTGTTTTTGAAGCTATATTTGGATTCAGCATGTATGAATGCACACTTTCATCACTAAGCGTTTGTGAATTTCGAAAAAAAATCATTTTACACCCCAAATTGACACACCCTACTGCTCTGGGGAGTCAACATATGCAAACCACACACATGCGCTTGTGGCCCACTTCTCACAAAAGGGGCGAGCACGGCTTGTCTTGTTCGCTGGGCTTTGGCCGTGTGGCTCGTCATGGTATGCTCAACGACTTGTTCTACCGGTCTCTAGTTAAAGCAGGGTACCCGACGACCAAGGGACCTGAAGGCCTGCTTCGATCGAACGGTAAAAGACCGGATGGCATCACTTATTCCTTGGAGAGCCGGCAGAGGCCTCTTGTGGGATGCCACGGTGGTGGACACGCTGGCACCGTCCTACCTTGCCGCATCAGCCACCCGAACCGGAGAAACAGCCAACTTCGCAGAGGACAGAGAGAACCAGAAATACAACACCCTCCATGACACTCACGTTTTCATTCCGATTGCTATGGAAGCGCTAGGTCCGATCAACAACAAAGGCCTTGATTTTATCTCAGACCTGGGACGCCTTCTGACACAAGCAACCGGCGAACCCAGAGAGTCCAGCTTCTTATTCCAGCGTATCTCGATTACAATACAACGCTTCAACGCTGTGGCTTTTAGTGGTTCCTTCATTAAACACTTGATTGACATGGATGAGGGGTAGCCGTTCCAGAATACACCACTTTTATTATTTCTAAGACCCTGGGGAATGAAGTACCTCAGGGCAAAATTATAATAATAAAAATAATAATAATAATAATAATGTCCGTCTGCATGCAGCGCTTTAACGCCGCGGCCTTTAGGGGCTCCTTTATGCAACACGATGGAGACGAGAACCCGTAAAACACAACTATGCTTAGTATCTTAGAGCCTGAGGGATTCTTTTTACCTCGGGCGAAAATAATAATAATAATAATAATAATAATAATTATTATTATTATTATTATTATTATTATTATTATTATTATTATTATTATTATTATTATTATTATTATTATTATTATTATTATTATTATTATTATTATTATTATTATTATTATTATTGTTGTTATTATTATTATTATTATTATTATTATTATTATTATTATTATTATTATTATTAGTAGTAGTAGTAGTAGTAGTAGTAGTAGTAGCAGTAGTAGTAGTAGTAGTAGTAGTAGTAGTAGTAGTAGTAGTAGTAGTAGTAGTAGTAGTAGTAGTAGTAGTAGTAGTAGTAGTAGTAGTAGTAGTAGTAGTAGTAGTAGTAGTAGTAGTAGTAGTAGTAGTAGTAGTAGTAGTAGTAGTAGTAGTAGTAGTAGTAGTAGTGGTAGTAGTATTATTATTACTGTATTTAATTAAATCTCGGTTCGTCTTAATTAACTTCAGGGCAATTATTGAGCCACGTCTTTCGAGTTATAATCCACCACACGAACCATGCATGATAAGTCGGAAATCGAGTGTTCCTTTGAAGAGCATGCAAATGTCAGTCTTTGATATTCCATTTTGGTAGTATAATTATTCACTGGTGATTTTGGAGGTAAAGAATGTGAAATACTATAGAAGAATGTTGCTAGAATGGCACTAATCTTGAATGCACTGAGCAAATTTCAGATGTATCGCTCATTGATTTCATTCAATCAGCTTGTTCACAAAAGCTGGACCTGGTTTTCATCCTTGACGGAAGTATTTGTGATGGAGCTGAATCGTGTCCAGACTGGATCTACTTGCTTCAGTTCGTTAAGAATATAGTCGCCAGCTTCAACATTGGACCAAACGACACAAGGGTCGCACTTATCACGGTCTCCAGTGAGACGAAATTGGAGTGGAACTTCGACCAGTAAGTTGAAAATTGAAATTGATGTGATTTAACAGTTACGGTCAATTTACCAGTGATATTGCTTGATACCAATGCGTGTGCAAGCATGCGAGTGCGTGTATATTTATGTGAAAATGCATGCGTGACTATGTGTCTGTATATGTGTTTGTGACATTATGCATGTGACTTTGTGGGACAGGGTGTCTATTAGAGGTCTGCGGGTACAGCATTTTTGCTACCCGACCTGTAATCCGTACCACAGAACCGTTACCTGTAGCCGTACCCTACCCGTACTCAAAATTACTCCCCGACCCTACCCGTACCCGCGGGTATACCCGTACCCGTACAGTACCCGTCACGTCATTAGCACGCCTTCCCAAAGTCCCTATCCCTACCATCCAATAGGCTTGCAACTCAG
>JACEVL010000771.1:595000-617500 GCA_020284085.1 Aporrectodea caliginosa
TGTCACGTTTATTTTACTTGCCAAAATTTTTTCCATTTATGCCATAGAGACGTACCTTAGACATGCAGCATTTTGGCTTGCACAAATCAAAAAAGTTGGCACAAAATGTTTTGCCAGATGGACGTATCTTCTGCAAGATGCAACCATCTGGCAGGAATACTGCGTGGGTTTACATCCTTATGGCATAAATGTGACCCATAATTTGTGGTGTATCTTCGCACCAACTAGTCTTAATTCAAGCCTTATAGCTACGGCCTTCTAGCAGAACCTTCTTTGTCGTCAGTCAATTCAATTTCTATCAAAATTTTCATTTTTTGCCAAAAATCGTAGAGACGACGTTCTGGCTTAAACCCAGCGATATGAAAATTATGCATGTATATATGAATGTATTTACGTATCTTCCTATGTATGTTAGTGTGGTCAAAAAAATTAAAAGTTGGAAATGCATAGCTCCACAAGGCTGCCCTTGTTACACATGAAAACATGAGTCTCTATGCAAAATTTTGGATAGATTGGATTATATTTAGAGGTCGCTATGTTTTTCGACTTTTTGTTATATAGTGTGAACTTGTCAAAAAACATGTATAATTTTGATTTTTTTTTCAAATCGATTATAATTTTTTTTCAAGTCAGTTTTTATTTTGAACAATAAATAGCCCCAAATAGAAATATATACTGCAGTGTTACTGCTTAGTCAGGCTGCATTAAGTTTGTAATGAAATATAGTTTGGATAATTAAGGATGTTATCCAGTCTACCCCCTCAAAGTCCGACTCACACCTCAACGTGGTGAGGGGGTGGCAACAGTCAGTAGGTGAGTGCCTGCTGAGGCTATGCCATCAGTGGTGAAGGTCTTGGCTGAAGTACCACCTTAGGGCGCTACGCGAGGTGGACAGGCTCAGCAGGAACCCTGAAAAGCTGGCAAACGTGGGCGGCATCGCCGCCTTTGATACCACAAGTGGATATCAGAGCCAGTCCTAAGCCTGGAACTCTCTTTAAGGGAGAAGTGCGAAGGTCGAACGGATGGGTGCAGATACTCCGTTCGTAAAGAAAAAATACGAATGAAATTTAATGCAAGCATTGGACTCCAACGGGCCTCGGCCCATGGATACGATGCAAGCGTTGGACACCTACGGGCCTTAGGCCCATGGATCCTGATGACGATGATGATGATCCAGTCTGCATAAATCCCGTCATTGAAGTGCTGGAAAACCCGCAACCCACTATTATTTCATTTTGCCTTCGTTGGAACAGAAAATTTTGTCCGATGACTGGAGACAAGTTGCACCAAGTATTGTTTCTGTGACTCATCCTGAGTACATCATTATAAGAATGGATCAGAGCCACTCCACGTTCTGCGCAGTCAATGACGACCATCAACAGTTTGACATTTGCCTTCATCGACTGGAAAGTAGGGTCCAGTGGTCATGGAGTAGAAGCCTTTGATAGGAAGGTTGTGGGTTGTTCTTGGCCCTGGATGGTAAGAAGATCAAGCAGTTTTAAAGATCTCCTTGTGACATACGCTTCCAGTGGAGTCTGGTGTTCGAAGGATTTCCTGTCCTGGCGCTCCATCGATAACGGATTAGGTGGATGAGTAAGATTGTAGTACCAGAGCAGCCTCGATGTCTTCAGTGACATGCTCATCAAAGAAAGCCCGTGGCTATAAGGTGTTTGAAGAAATATAGGAGATGACGACTGAAAGAGTTAATTTAAATCGACCTCAAACTGTAACTCCTTGAATCAGCAGAAATCTTGGCTCATACAACTTCCAGTGCTTGCGAACACCCGAATCAGCACGCTGTGAAGGATTCTAGGTATCTCCCGAATTACGAACGCAGCGACTATTGTTGCTTTCGTGGCCTCACCAACTGTTAGTCTATTCTGGTAATGCAACATGAAATTCCTCAGGATTGCTTCATTTTCTGGAAGTCCAGACCCGAGAATGTGTTTGTCAGGCATCACTAAAAACCAACATTGTGGGGAACTCCTGGTTGATGCCAGTTCCAACATAGTTGCCTTTTTTGTCACGTATGAGCTTTTATTGCAGAAAGTGAAAAAACTTGTGCTGTAAGCTTATTTCATATTCAAGGCTGGCTTCACAGATTAAATACTCTTTACATGCTAAATTAGCAGCATATAAAGCAATATTGAACAATCCGATTGTATATGAAACGAATTGTAATGAAAAGTTGGCACTCAAAATTTAAAAATGAGCTATAAGCCAACAACAATTTATCTATCAGAAAGAACTTGAAACAATTTTTTTGTTTGTAAATAAGCTTATTATTCTTTTATTTACTTAAATAGAGTTGGCATATTGATCATGATTTAGAAAGATGGTGCTTGATGTTCATGGGTGCTAATTTTAATTCATAATGCAGATATTAACGCGTCAGCTGCACAATTTTTTCAATTTTCTACAAAAAGTGTCAAAACCTAGCGACCTCTAAACATGCTCAGATGTCTTCAATTTTTTAAATACAGAGTCTTCTAGTCAAGTGTAAAGGGGCAACCTTGTGGAGCAGCATATTTTGGGAAAAAATTTTCCCATGTAAGTTTGGACCACATTAATTGCATGTATGTTTGTATGTATGTATGTATATTTGTATGCGTGCACATGTAGGGCCTATGTACATTAGGGCGCCCGGTAGCCCAGTGAAAAAATTTGAAGTTCATAATTTTTTATGTGGTACCCCCTGAAGTTGTTACACCTGTTAAGTATAACAAAAGGCTAAAATTTCAGAATTTTATGTTAATGTTTACTGGTAGCTCAACATGAATAAAGTTTCTGCTGTATCGCGATCTTTCGTACATGTTCAAGTTTCGTTGTCTATTGCATTTGTTTGACCATAATAACTGTTACTCACTGATTTATTAATTTATTTGGTCTGATTAATGGAAAAACTGTTTGAATAGCACATGCAGATGCCATTTCAATGATTACCATTGTTGAAGACAGGTTTTCTTAGAAGACTATTGCGGGCCATGCATAGGCTATGTGGGTAGCTAGAACACAGGACAGTAAGGTAAAGAGACTGAAACGTGTGGAATATCTCAGAAGTAAAGAAGAAGAAAGTAAAAGACAGAATATCACAGTTCGGCAGATGATGAATTGACTTCAGAAGAAGATTTAACCAGTATGGCAGCTGAAGTTGAGTCTAATTTAGAACCACACTGCTAACCAAGAATTACTAAACGGAGTACTGTTCTGTGCCTATTGTTACAGACAAGTTAAGTGCTGCACTTGATCTAGCCAGTGTCAGCAACCATGCTGCAACATAAATTTTATTCTGGCTGAGACTTGCACAGGACATTTCTAGCTTCACTGTCAATCCTGAGTCAAGCAGAAAACAGAGACTAAAGTTTCGTGAACATACGATGCAAGCTGTAAAAGTCACTTTTGACCCGTCCTTACCTCTAGTTGTGCACTGGGACGGCAAAATGTTGCCGGATATATTACAGGTAGTGAGCAGGTTGGGTTGACCGGTTAACAGTCTTGGTATCAGGTTTGCATTGTAGCAGCTTCTCGGTGTGCCGAAGCTTCCAAAATGGTACGGGTGAAGCAACCATAGCAATGCTGTTGTTACAATGGTGCAATAGTGGGGGATAAAAAGTCAGGTCAGGGACATGTTCTTTGACACCGCAGCTCCCAATACTATAGCAGACGAAGTGGAGCTTGTGGTGTGAGAGTGAGAGAGACCAGGCTTGGCAAGAACCTGTTGTACCTGACACCATGTCCACGAAATTGTGGTCAGAGATGTGTTCAGACACTGTTTTGGCCCATCACCATAGCCTGACAAGCAACAGAAACACCAAAAGAAGGATGATTAGCACTTTAAAGAAACAAGGCTCCAATGAACCACTCAAACGAATCCAGATGGAGCCAAGTACATGCACCATTCCTGAAAAGGAACTTGACGACTTTGTCACAACCAGTACCATTGCATTCTTACACACACTTGGGTTGAATGCTAACTTCCTCGTACAAGAAGATCCAGACCCTTGAAGATTTCCAGCTAAGCAAGAAATATGCCAACAGTCTGGCAGTGGTAAATGATGGAGCAGAGTGAACTGTGAACCTGATGCAGGACTTCCACAGCTCCATTACAACAAGTGAAGAACAGAAACAGTATCTGCTGCTGGTTGTCTCAAGCCACATAGCCAAGTACCCAGAAGCCAGAAGTTTCTGCTTGTCGGTGATGATATTCCGCAGTAGCCTATTAGAGAAGGACAACTAAGGTCAGTGATGACTAGTGATTGGCTGTGTCGACTTTGTTATCTATTTAGTTGAAAGTATAGTTCTGATAAACACTTGACTAGGCTACTTTGTTGATATTGTATCAGAAAGACTTCAGTTATAACTAACTGAGAAATAAGAAATAAGTGAGAATAACACATTGTCGGATAATAATTTTGTTAACTTCACAGGTGTTGAGCGACCTTTAAATAAGCATCCAAAATTCTAAAAAAATTACCATGACCTTCTCTCATGATAGACAACAAAATGGGAGGGTACCACCGAAAAAATTCAGAAGTTCATTTTTAACGGGCGCCCTAATGTACATGTATGTATGAATGTATGTATATATGCATGTTTTATTGTATGTAAGACTTAAGTCTACAATTATATCCAATGCTTTAGTTTGCAATTACGCAATATAACCCAGGGTTCATGTAGCGATATTCCTCTCAGTGTTTCATGCATGACTTTTTTCTGTAGATACCCTGACCAGAATTCGCTGTCGTCAGCCATTGATAAAGTCGTGCCTACAGGAGGGGAAATCGCCTCAATTTTTTCATTTCAAAATATTGCCACTAGTCTCATCGCCACAGCAACGTTGCAAAGACCAAACGTCACCATGGTAGCAATAGGAATCACGGATGGTTCTCCGAGACTTAATACTGTGCTTGCTGTCACTGCATGTACTGCACTTCAGGCCATCGGAATGAACCTTTTGACGATAGGCGTGACGGATAGATGCGATGTGGACTTAGTGAGGGATGTGTCTTCGCCTCCAAAGAAGGTGAGTCATACAATGAATATTACCTTTGAGCATACTGTTCATAAGTGAGGAGGACGTTTACTGGTCAACCCCCACTCCTCGAAACATTACTGTCTTAACCTATATTCTTTTTGCAGGAAAACAAAGGGGTTTAATTGAAAATCTGGGGAAACGGGAAACTAAGGTAAATTGAAAGTCAGGTTCGTCTAAACTTTTGTAACGACTAAAAAATTAACATTTTATTTTTAGGTGGTAAATACATTTAGGTAAAATGTATAAAACCTCGTCGAAAATACTGTCTTATTTAGCCCACAGCTCGTTCTCGATAGATCGTTCTTAGGCATCTTAGTTAATGAAACATGTTTTAGATCAAGCAGCACTATGCAGATTTAATTCTATAGGCTTTTTACTTTGGCCTGGGTCTGATGGTAATATTTTCTTTAGTAATGAGTTCTTGATACTTACGTTATAGCGCGGGTTAAAGCTGAAGAATTCCTTAGAAAGCGAATGTAATTTTCGTATGCATGTATTTATCTATGCATGCATGTATTTATGTAAGTATGTAAGTTTGCATGTATGCATGTATGCATGTAAGCCAGTAGCGTAACTATGGGCCCGCAGGGCCCGCAACTGCGGGGGGCCCAGGTAAAAGGGGGCCCATTTTCAAACCTGAAAAATGAACTATTTTAATTAATAAATGCACAGCAGAAAGCCGGAAACCGAAACTCCTTGTAAACTCCTTAGCCTTGTAAAATCAATAAATCATGCAGGCAGGCAGATGATGTGGAATATTACTATTGATGCGCGGTCGGCGCATATTTTTCTAGGCTTTGATTTAAGCTAGTGAGCAGTGACTCGAAGGCAAACTATAATCGCCAGATGACGTTGAAATTTGCAGTTAATTCACTCAATTAGTTTCACTTTTCGTCTTTGATTTATGCTGACGTCATTAGTCTCATTGCCAAGTTTCCGTCGGCCATCGTTGTTGATATTTATTTAAAAAGTTTGTTTAAATAGATTAATAAAATAGTTTTTAATAATATAAAAATGTAAAATTATTATTACTATTTTTTTAAATTATATAACAACAAAACATTAGATCGGATTACAATACAAAATTTAAGATTTAAAAATAAAAAATTGTACTAATGATGGCTAGCAAGCCTCTAAGTGGAGCAGCTAAACGACGGAAAAAGAAGGATTTACAAAACGAACTTAAAAAACGATGTAAAATTGACTCATTTTTGTTACCGGCACAGACTAAAAAGGAAGAAACACAATCTGTTGCAAATGTACGTAATGAAGAAAATGAGCAGGAGCCTCAGGAGGATACCAGAGGCAGTGAAGTCAGTGAACTACAGATAGATACAAATTCTCAAGTTAACAGTTTTAAAGACAATACTGTGGCAACCGATTTGTCTGATCACGGCTCGCCAGATCTCATAATAAGCAATGAATATGAAGCATTCAACTCTGCAGCTACAGCAGAAAGGTCATTTTCGAAACTTAAGTTCATCAAAAATTATCTCCGCAATTCGATGGGTCAAGAACGCCTTAGTGGCTTAGCCTTGTTGAGCATTGAAGCCTCGCGGGCAAAAGTTATGGATGTTGACCAGCTCATTGACCGATTTGCAGAGATAAAGAGTCGTCGCAAGGACTTGTCTTAGAATACTTATCTGTACTGTACTAAATACAAAACTGTTCTTGATTTATGATTTCGTAACATTGAATAAAACAATATTCAGTAACATTTCATTTATAACATTTAATCAATTTTAATGCAAATCGAAAACAATTTTTAGTTGTGGCATAAGATTACAAATTAATAATAAAATAAAATATCATAAATTAAAATAATTAAAATGTATGCCTCAAAAGTGAGTCGATAATTTGAAACATAAAATTGTCTATCAGATTGTCATCGGCTGTATGGAGGGGGGCCCATTTTGAAAATCTTGCAGGGGGGCCCAGAATATGAAGTTACGCCACTGATGTAAGCATACATATCTTATATTATAATCCAAAGTCTGATTATTCTGTCCTTCCGTATGTTTGTCTGTCCGGCTAAAGGCTCCGAAACGGAACGCTTTAGCGATTTGAAAAAATTTAAAAAATCATTACGCCGCGTCTATTTCAACGCGACTATTTTCAGCTCGCAATTTTATTTAAACGCCGATATATGGCCATTTTAAATTTCCAACTTTTTCGACGAGACTATTTCAATACCGGCCACAGTATGGCCATTTGTCCACGTCACGAAGGCTTAAATTAATATGCAATCTTACGTCACGCGAGCATCTAGGTCAACGCTCTGATTCGCAAACAATCACGAAGACCGTTGATTTCTAAATAATCAGAAGTGGTCACGCCCACGGCTAAATTTATAGGTCATCGGACTTAAAAATTCGCCAATGCAACACTTTAGGGACACGAAATTTTTAACGAACGTTTTCATTTGAGTTTCTATAGATCTCAACACAACTTTATTTCAAACCAAAATTTACTTGAAATTCCGATATTTGGACATTTTAAGTTTCGATGTGGTCATAGTCTGTTTCAATGCCATTGAAATCTAGCTATGCAGGAGTATATATTGCATAGAGTTGTATTAAACAATTTCAAGCAAGCGCGTAAATTCGCCAGAAGGATACACGAAAAATTTGCACATCGTTAAATTCAAATTCACGGGCGCCGACGAAGATGTCGTTAAATTCAAATACACGGGCGCTGAGGAAAACCCGGGCGAACGCCGGGTAAAAACTGCTAGTAATTATATATATATATATATATAATTATATATATATATATATATATATATATATATATAAATCATCAGTAAACATGTATTTATGCATGTCTGCATGTATGTATGCGTGTATGTATAATTGCATATATGTATGTGTGCATGTATTCATGCATGTATGTATGCACGTATGTATGTATGTATGCATGTGAGTATTTATGAATGTAGGTAAGTATGTATATATGCATGCATGTATGTGTGCATGTATTATGCCTGCACTTATGTATGTATGTATGCAAACAAGACTGGATTAGAAATCATTGTTATGCATGTATGAACATATCAATCAATCAATCAATCAAATCTCTTTTATTGAAGCCAAATGAAAAAACACATAACATTTCAACATAAAGTATCAGGATTGGCCGCAAGAGGAGTCCCAAAAGGGATCAAGATCCCGCTAACTAGGGACACCTAGAACAACATTTCAGAAATATGAATTAGCTAAATCCTTGATAAACAGTGCAATATCAAGTTTCGTACAGCAATGCAAACAGTATAGTACATATTACACAGTAAATGATTAACTCGATTCAAAACACTATGAAAATATAAAGAAAAACCGAAAACCTTAACTAACAGTGAAAAAGAATATCCGGCAGGGTAGGTTATAGCCAATTTCCATTAATCAGGTAGGCATGCAGCATTTTTTTTTTAAGTGCCGTAGGTGGGAGGGCACAACGTATGTGAGAGGGAAGCATGTTCCAGGTTGTGGAGCCAACAGATTTTATGGAGAATAAGCGAGTATTGGTGTGTGCGTATATCTAGGTATGTATGCTTGCATGTGTGCTTGCATGTATGTATGCATGCTTGCATGGGCTTTTATGTATGTATGTATGTATGTATGTATGTATGTAGGTATGTATGTATGTATGTATGTATGTATGTATGTATGACATTGTAAGTATACAAGACTGGATTAGAAATCATTAGTTTTTGGTAAAGGCATAGAGTGTACGTCATGCTGCGTTATTCCGTTGTGGCCTGATATATCTTCTTTTTTGTGATTGACATCTCTAGTTAAATAGCAGATCCGTTTTCTTTAACTGTTGTCCTAAAGCTACAGTTACACTCAATAGTAGGCATCAACTAAAGTGTGCTACATACATGAAGGCGGAACCGTGGCTTTATCGGGAATACTACTTTTATTTTAGATTAACGAAACCTACTTCGTGGTGAAAGATTTCAGGACAATCCACCATTTCAGTGAGAAACTGGTGAAGCAGATCTGTTCCTTTAAGGTTAGAGTGAGATCGCTTCTTGCTTAATCATTTTTAAGAAACACCTGAGAAAATAAATATAGGAAATTCAGACTGAAGACTACACCACTTTGCATTCGAGACCATTGTAGGGACAAGTTTCATCTATTGATAACGTGCTATGCACTCAATGGCTTTATCGATGATGACGTAGACACTTTCTGCACCAGAATGCAGTAATTTTATTTAAAGTCAAGTGATGTATTCTTTAGTGTTCGACTATAGATTCAACGGTATCCTGGGTCTGTAGGGGTGTCCAGAAAAATGACAAATCGCAGAAAACACCCATATTGAAGTTTTTCT
Organism: Aporrectodea caliginosa; assembly: GCA_020284085.1. NCBI lineage: Eukaryota > Metazoa > Annelida > Clitellata > Crassiclitellata > Lumbricidae > Aporrectodea > Aporrectodea caliginosa. The sequence continues at coordinate 604,368 of JACEVL010000771.1, forward strand.
CGTTATTCTATTCATCTATTGTCTATAAATATTTTTTACAGAATTTTAGAAAGTTATCCTGAGGTCCCTCAAAGCCCCTGAACATACCCTACTTAAGTCCCCAGAACTGAAGACGCCCATGCTCGGATCTTGGAACTTGGGTCCATTGTCGATTTACTCTTTTTATCACAAAAATTAACGAAGAGTCCAATTTGGATGAACCTTTTACTGTTTATTTGTCTCGATGAGAGCTACATTCAGATGAAATATAGATACTAAATTCGTGGTCATTCAAGGTCATTTCAAGGTCATAAAAAACGAAATCGAACAAAACTTTAAGAAAAATAATCAGATCTCAGCCAATAATTGATAAAATTGGTTAATTCTTTTTTGTATTTCTCGTCTGGATAAGGGCTACCTGTGATAAGAAACAAGGGTACCAAATACAAGACGATCAAAAGTTATTTTAATTACAAAAAGGTCAATTTTAGAGTAAAAATCATTGTCTGAAATTGACCTTTTTGTCCTTTAAATAACTTTTGATCGTCTTACATTTGGTATCCTTGTTTCTTATCACAGGTAGCCCTTTTCAAGACGAGAAATGCAAGAAAGAATTAACCAATTTCAACAATTATTGGCTGAGATCTGATCATTTTTCTTTGATTTTTGCTAGATTTCGGTTATTTTGACCTTGAAATGACCTTGAATGACCTTGAATTTAGTATGTATATTTTACCTGGATGTAGCTCTCATTGAGATAAACATAACAACTTAAAGTTCTTCGAGATCAGACTCTTCGGTAATGTTTTGTGATAAAAAGAGTAAATCGACAATGGACCCAAGTTCCAAGATCCGAGCATGGGCGTCTTCAGTTCTGGGGACTTAAGTAGGGTATGTTCAGGGGCTTTGAGGGACCTCAGGATAACTTTTTAAAATTCTGTAAAAATATTTATAGACAATAGATGAATAGAATAACGAGAAAAACTTCAATATGGGTGTTTTCTGCGATTTGTCATTTTTCTGGACACCCCTACTGGGTCTGATTGGATAGAGCGTTTTTGTGACCAGACCAATACCAAACCATAACACAGGGCTTTAAAATGGTCTCTACCGGATTTTATATGAAAAAGTACATGCACAGAAGAACCACGATGCAGATGAGTTGAGTGCTCGAGAGTGCCAATAACGGAAACGGAAGGTCATCGAGATTAACAGCGCACCGGGAACTGCAATCGCTAGCTCAGGGCTTGTAAAAAAAAGAAAGGGTACCCTTTCATCTTACCTACTGGTAGACGTAAACTTTTCTACAATAGTTTTGTTAACCAATTTATCCTTAGCTATATTTATATGTACATGTATATCTGCGTCATTTTTTCGCGTTTGAGTCTATTTCATGATTGTGATAAACGATACAATGTGTTTACGCTGGTTAGATGCAATAAGGGCTACATCCTTACTTAACCCTCGGGCTACCAAGGGGGGGAGGGTGGTTGCCACCCCCTACGTTTTTATGCATAATTATTTTTCCATATGGAATATAATTTTTGCATTTTAAGTAGCTGAAGCAGATTCATTGGCGCACATTTTGAGGTAAACATCATGGTAGTAGCCCACGCCATTCCAAAGTTATACCTGATATACCCGAGGCACCAGGGGGGTGGATACCACCACCCCTTAGTTCTTAGTTTCTCGACTATAGCTTATTGACTATTCTTCCTAGAAGAGAAACAATTATACCATTCTTTAGAGGGAATACAGGGCTTCATTTGCATACCTACATCTTTGTCTTATGAAAACCGGAGCTGATCAAAATAAATAATAATACGCGTAATATGCGTGAAAAATGGCTGAATGGAAGCACTCCCCCCTTAGTGTTTTGTCTGTAGCGTATTCATTTGCTTCCTGGAAGAGAATCAAAGATACCATTCTTTAGAGGGAATGTAGGGCTTCATTTGCATACCTACATCTTTGTCTTTTGAATACCGGAAGTGATCAAAATAAATAATACGCTTAATCTGTGTGAAAATGGCTGAATACAGCATTACAACGTAAACCGATATATATGTATGCATATTTATGTATGGATGTACATTTATGCTATATAAACATGTGTATGGATGATTATGTGTATCTTTTATACATAGATTAGTTTCAAAACACACATAATCTTATATTTGTTTATCCAAAAAGTACAAAATGTACGCAATAATATAAAATATTGCTAATTAATGGGTTCCGTTGTTAAAAGGGTAACAGGACAATCACCCCCGGACAATCACCCCCGGACAATCACCCCCGGACAATCACCCCCGGGACAATAACCCCCCAGGACAATAACCCCCGGACAATTACCCCCCATATTGACTTACCAAACATCAAAAACTAATTATTAGACAATTAGTAGACAATTAGTAGACATCATAAACTACTGGTAGTAGACATCAAAAACTAATTATTAGACAATTAGTAGACAATTAGTAGACATCATAAACCATTGGTAGTAGACAATTAGTAGACATGAAAGATTTACCAAACATCAAAAACTAATTATTAGACAATTAGTGGTCAATTGGGCAAAGAAGTTTTCATCCAACCATTTGGAAGTTCATTGGATTTATTAAAAGAGAACAAGCATTACAACAAGTTCACTGCAGCCAATTTATGGCTGGGCACCCATCACAACCTCCAAGGAAGAAGTATGCTGATTCCAATGCAAGAATTCTGGCTGTCGTTAGCAACTACAGTGAGCGCAATGTTCTTGACTATCTACGTGGAATCGCTCACAACCTTTCTTATTAAGTTCTTTTTAAGTTCGATGAACAAATTAACAATAAACAGTATTTAATTTCATACTGTGACATTTCATGGTTCTCTGGTTCTCTTATACATATGTCTATTAAAAGCAATTTTAAACTGTATGATTAATACAAATTACTTGTATATTTAGATAATCAATATATATCAATATGGGGGGTAATTGTCCGGGGGGTTATTGTCCTAGGGGGTTATTGTCCCGGGGGTGATTGTCCGGGGGTGATTGTCCGGGGGGTGATTGTCCTAGGGGGTGATTGTCCTAGAACCTGTAATTTCGAGGTGCATTCACATAATGTACAACTAAATATACCATTCTGTGCAGAAATGCATGCTGAATCCACTGCTATATTACAAGTTATGATATGTGAAACCAAACACGGAAATCCAGGGGTGGTAACCACCACCCCCTCCTTGGTAGCCGATGTCACAAAAAAGCTTGGTAGCCCTAGGGTTAAATAATTTTGCTGCATAGCCTAAATCTGCCATGGTTTTTGGTTACTTGCCGCTTTATTTTAGCTGATAGTTAAAATAAAGTACTGCACTATGTCAAAATATGTTTCACTATGCAAGCCATAAAATGGGATTATAAGATACTGCTCGGTCACTTATAACCTAGCTGTATGGCACCTAATAATCCAATTTTATGGCTTGCAAAGTGAAACATATCTTAGAATTCTTCGAAGTATTAACTGTAGTCGCGCACAAGACATAGATACAGAGATCCGGTCCGTGACAAAAGGGAACCGCAACACCGGCTTCAGGCACCATGATAATATAGCTAAATACTGTATGAATATAACAATACGAAATGTCCTTGCCAAAAAGGTACCGGAACGTTGCACCGGTGTGTTCCGGGCCCAACCGATCCCTGCATAAATACCTTAGAAATATGATTCAGTACGATTGCCGAAGTACTGAATAGACTTTTTAGGCGTTGCAGCCAGTCAGTGGAGCCACAAGTATAATATGCATCGGATTGAAAGAATACAATATGGAGAAAGTTGTCCATCGAGTCTTTTTCTGAGTGATGTGTGTTTGATGCTGTGGCTCCACGCAATTCAGCATCGTCAAAATATTTGTAGTTTTTGCGGAAGTGTGAATACCAGATTATGGAAAAAGAACGTTCAGTCTGATTTTAACTCAGCCATTAAAAACCAAACTCAGCACCACTTTGTATTACAAAGTTTCCCATTTGCCAACTAGCCTTGTACAGATATTCCTTATTAACTGTATTGTTCATCATTAATCATTATTGACTCAACAAACCCATGATCACGGTCGTCAATTCCACTGCCTTCATTGATGCTTTGTCATCTGGAGCTAGCAAAAACAAATCATAACGTTGTCTTTGAATTAATATTATTAACTCCACTAAGATGACAATGAGTCTAAACGAGGAAAACGGACAGCCAAATTGTACAGTCAGGTACCTTGGATGATCAGATGAAGTACAGAAGAGACATCGATTGTCATTTACGTGCAGTATGTAAGTAAGTAAGTAAGTAAGCAAGTAAGCAATAATAATAATAATAATAATAATAATAATAATAATAATAATAATAATAATAATAATAATAATAATAATAATAATAATAATAATAATAATAATAATAACTCAATTATTATTAATAATAAACTCAATTATTAATAATAATAATAATAATAATAATAATAATAATAGTAGTAGTGGAAATAACTCTTAGCTCTGTTGCATTCTGTTGTAGGGGACAAGCGTTCTGGGTGCGATTGTTCGAGGTGTTTCCAGTATCTTCGGATTTTAAGAACATACTTTCATTCAAATGAGACTTTTCACAGCTATGCTTGAACTATGAAAGCACTATTGCACTTGATAATGATGTCTGCTTTTGAGACAATACTGAGCTAGTAAACTAGATATAGTATTCAGCAGAAATTATAGAAATTTCTAATATTATTGGAATACAGGTTAGTCTGTAGACAGCCTGTCGATTTTATATAAAAATTATTGGTGTAACTGTTTTGCTTTGAAATTATGTTCTCTTGCAATGAAGATTATTTAATCAATTTATTTCACCGTGTCTAAAGATAGGGTGCGCGATAGTCTATTGTTTAGTGTGCTGGCCTTTCAATTCAGAAGTCGTAGGTTCAGAACCCCGCAAGAGCAGATCTTTTCTAGATTTCTGCTTCATCTGCGCCCTTTTGCCGACTCATTTATAACGAGTACACAGACCATATACTGTCATGTGGAAGGTCAGGCGACTACGAGAAGATCTGAGCTAAATGCCGTCAGATAATCATGGAAATTGAGAGAGTGACAGACAGACACAGACAGACAGAACGAGCCAGAGTTGGAGCGACAAAGACAAAGATAGAGAGCAAGAAAGAAAGATAGTATTCTTTCGAGATGCGGATGGGATTAAATTGAAGACTAAAGTAGTCATTCGAATATAATAGGCCACGAGGTCATTAACATTCTCTAGAAGTCACATTCTTTTACTCTATGTATAGTTAATTATTTATATGCTTCTATACCGAAGTTCACTCATACGAAAGAGACAATAAATACTCTCAAGATTCTTATCCGATAGTGCTGTGGTAAGTTTTAGCTTTAAGAGCTAACGTTAGGCTAATAGCCTAAGTTTCGGGAAGCACGATATGAAGCTGGACTTACACCGACAACGTCGTTGGGGAAGAACTGCTAGGTCAAACAAAACTTAATAAGCGCTTAAATGTTTATAGGATATTAAGAAATGTAGATAAGTCAAGAAAGGTTCAAGAAGCTAGGTCAGTCAAATTTCATGATTGACGGTCTTTGGCCACCTGGCGTCTATTTCAGCCATCCGTCGCTTTTTCCTCTGTAAAGTACAACTCGGAGTTTTTTACGCTTGAGAAATGAATCAGTCCGTCGGGATTCAAGTCATTTTATGTGTGATTCAGACACTACTACGTTTTAAAATATCGTCAGACAATTTATTTCTGCTCCATCAAGAATTTACTTCTCAACTTTAGTGCCAACAGAAAAGCGCGCGAACAATATGTGTGTAATAATAGCAGATGTGACTGTTCTATTTTGACAAACTGTAATCGATACTTTGACACGTTTGGTCGAGTAATTTCATGTATATGACGGCATTTATCACTTGTGGCGTCCCTTCATGTATATTATGTATGATCATACGCTTCGTCGAGACGTCGACCATTTTGCACTGGCCAGAGACAATTTAAGGGGTTGCAAAAGTGTCTACATCGTGTTTGAGAACCCTGGATAATGAATGGATAATGAAATCAACTTCAATCGTCCGAACTTTGCTCAGGTTCAACCCATTAACACTCGAGCATTGAATAACACGAGAGTCAGATCCCAGTCGACATACTCACTATGGACAGTATACCCTACAAATTGTAAGCAGCTGCAGGGCTACACGTAGAAAGCCGTTGTATGGTAGCAAATGACAAGGCCTAAACTCAGCTAGCGCTTGGGTATATTAACAGACGCTGGCAGACGTAGAGCAGTTAAGAAAAACAGATCCAGCTTAGTTAACCTTAACGACACACGGTCTCCAGTGCATATTCAGCCCTTCACAGTTTCTTGCTTAGTGAACCATGTCGTCGAATTTGCAATGCGTGTAATTCAGACGCTAGTTGTGAAATGAACCGTAGAAATCTCTGTTCTGCTTGATGAAGCGTTAACTCCGCTACTTAACTGCAGATCATTATAGGCCTATGTGTGACAGATCTTCCGCTTAATCGATAATTATCGATTAGTTTACGAGGTGATCGATGAGCGAGAACCATTCGTTGGTGTAATTTCAAGCATATGTCGCCATTAGTTGCATAGCCTTTGCTTCATTTAGACCTATGGAATATATGAATATGAATATATGTCTGCAGTCCGCGGTGACCTGAGTGTCCCATTTTCACGCACTTCTGCAATGCAACTTCGGGCCTTCTCGGTTGTGGGACCGAATAATTATCTGGAACAATGTTTGTTATTGTCACCAACTCTTTTTCTTCCTTAGTTGTGACCTAACTCAAGAACTTTCCTTATCTCTACATATAAATTGCTCAACGTCTTCTAACTGTTTAAGAATTAAATTGACACAGTTCTTTGAATGTTTTTCCTTTTCTTCAAATACAATTATTTAAACGTACACTTCAATATCAAAGTTCTTATCAATACAACTCAACGTTAACTTCTAACATACAGCTCTCTACTGCATTAAAACATCTACTACACTGTATATGTTCAAATTCACTGTCATCAGCAGTTTCTAAGTTTGGCGCGCTAACTGCACGTGTAAAAACAATCTACCGTCAGCCAATGTTTAGGCTACTTTAGGCCAAACGCCGGCCAGCCGAACGCGTAACTAAGGCCTAAAACTAAAACCGCTTAACAATCGATACACATTATATATATATCAACCCAAGGAACACCTGTGCTCATTATATATGCAAAACATTTGTTCACAGTTATATTATTATTTTATCCTTTGATTATAACTATAATTCAGAGTGATTTTCTTACAAGGCACCGACGTTAGTGAAGACATGCCACGAAAGCTATTCCAATGTCAGGCGTCTTTAGAAACCAAACACAATGTTAATCGGGTTTCACTGTAGTCTACATAAAACATAATTATTTTGTTCATTTGAAAAGCCAGTGAATAATGTTTACCCATGCAAAGTAACGAGTCTTACCAATACAAATAACCCATGACGTAGCAGATGTTGTTGCTGAAAGTTGCTATAGGAAAGGACAAACTAAGCAATCAAACTGCGTAATGCACTGCTAAAACTATTATTATTATTATTATTATTATTATTATTATTATTATTATTATTATTATTATTATTATTATTATTATTATTATTATTATTATTATTATTATTATTATTATTATTATTATTTGTTATTATTATTATTATTATTATTATTATTATTATTATTATTATTATTATTATTATTATTATTATTATTATTATTATTATTATTATTATTATTATTATTATTATTATGATCATCATCATCAATGATTCATCATCATCATCATCATCATCATCATCATCATCATCATCATCATCATCATCATCATCATCATCATCATCATCATCATCATCATCATTATTATTATTATTATCATGATTATTATTATTATTATTATTGTCTTTCTCTGTCTATGTCCATACAAGATATGTGATAGGTGCTGCCCGTGTCTGTCTATTGTTAATCTAGTTTGATAACTTCTAAAGCGCTTATACTTCTGTAGCTTCCTAACATATAATTGTAGTACCTTATTTGGTGGAGTCATTGTGTTTCCGTTCGATGTAGAGACATTCCTCTCGACTGATACCCTTATGTGTGGCTGGACTCTTTGACGAATAGATCCACCAGAAGACGAACCACAAACAGACCCACCACACCTTTAACCATAATATAGAACATTTAGTATGGCCTACCCTGCTGTTAGTTGACTGTGAGGCGCCCTTGTAACGGCATGGCTCTGTTACGGCGCCATATAATTTGTCATTATTATTTTTGTTATTATTTTTGTTAATATTATTACTATTATAATTATAATTATTATTATTATTATTATTATTATTATTATTATTATTATTATTATTATTATTATTGTCATTGTTAAAACACGGTAAAGCTTAGTGTTGTTGAGGTGGACGCTCCTCAGCGCCTGGCAACCTCGACATGGTGCCCTGGAAGGCAACCGCGTTGAAACGCTGGACCGTAACCGAAAGGCGCTGGAGGATGAATCCTGTCTCTCGGGTGTCTCCGGATATTTTCGTCAGGCGGCGACCCATCTCGGAGATGAAGGCGAGACCCTCTCTGTTGAGAGGGCCAAGGGTCTCCAGGGCTACAGGGACGAAGGTGTACCCCCTCTGTAGATCTGCGTATTTGGCGTGTTTCCTTGTGGCAGCCAACTCCGCCGCCTTTCCAGCTTCGGTCGCCGTCTCAGGGATGTATGAGGCGGCCACGGTATCCAACACCGTCGCGTCCCATATCAAGTTCCGCCCGTTGCCCCACGGTATCAGGGTCTGGCCATCAGGCCTCCTCCCGTCCGATCTGGTGAGGCCAGACGGCTCCTTAACCTCAGGGGTGCCGGCTCTGTTGAGGCTGCGGTAGATGATGTCGTTGACGTTATTATTATTATTATTATTATTATTATTATTATTATTATTATTATTATTATTATTATTATTATTATTATTATTATTATTATTATTATTTGACAACGATTTCAATGATTAAATATATATATATACAGTATATATTACAGATATACATACAATGTCATATATTATTATTACTATTATTATTACTATTATTATTATTATTTTTTTTTTTTCGCCCGAGGTATATATGATCCCTCAGGCTTTAGAAACTAATATTATTATTATTATTATTATTATTATCATTATCATCATTCTCATCATCATCATCATCATCATCATCATCATCATCATCATCATCATCATCATCATCATCATCATCATCATCATCATCATCATCATCATCATCATCATCATCATCATCATTGCTATTATTATTTAACCTATGATAGTTCTTCTTCTTGTTATTATTATCATTATTATTTGATTATTATCATTGGTACATGCTTGCGCGAGCGTATAAATATTGATAAGTATCAAATTTCATTTCAAATTTGATGCATTTCAAGAAATTGGGTATTCATATTGCTAATAAATATACGAGCGTGAAAGCATAAATATCAAATCTACTTCCGTATTCGTCTCAATTAACCAGACAACGAATTCATATTCCTAATCTGTATAATTTAAATTCTTGTCACGAACACACAAGAGTAGGAATTACGGAAGTCAAATATTTGATATGCCGTTGATTACATGTATTGTTATATCGTTTGCATAAGATGTAATTAAAGATATCCAGGTGCGCATGTTAATTAATCATTTTTAATTAAAACAGCTGCATCGACATAAGCCTGTCGAATTTGTGAGATAGTCACAGAATTTTCGAGAAATTCATGCAACACGTAATAGCTTTTAAGGCAGAATTCAAAACGGTGAGTATAATCGGGTTGAAGAAGACGTGGACTTGAACAGTCGAACACGTTGATATTGGTTTAAAACACAATGTACCAACATTCATCTATTATTTTATTTAGAACTAAAGACTTCTTCTAAGACCTCGCGCAACAGCATTTTGATTTGTGGTTCTTTAACAAGACACATTTGAGGCCTTTGACTATTTGACATGCTCTGTTAAATATTTTCTGTCTGACCATTTGTGAATCAGTTTCCCTTTGCTACTTTATCTCTTCTCCTAAATACTTCCGACACCAGTCACTACATCGTCTGTTCACGAAGAAAAGTTTCAGAAACTTTTCTGCAATCTGACTTGACTTAGACTACTCAGCGAGTTTCAGTCACTACTTGAATATCTGATTTCTACTTCTCATTAAGCAGTTATCAACAGAGACTGTTATTCATATTGAAGTAAATTATCATTATTCTGGGGCATTTGTTGATTTGTTGGAAAGGTTTGGTACATAAAATTTCTTACATGTAATTAAGTCCGCAACTCGGACGTCTAAAAGATAAATCGCTTTGCTCTACTACTCCTGCCGAATCATTTTTAACCCTTTTGCGACACATGCTCAGGGGGGTCCTTTTCATGAGTCTGCTAGCTGGCCTGATCATGGTAAAATCAACGGTAGGCTAAACAGAAAACTGTCAAGTTTAGACAGACGTACAGAAACAACAGACATTCAGAAACACACAAAGCGACGTGCATCTTTTACTTGCTTTCGCTGGACTGCTGCGTTTGGGACAAGGTATCAAGTGTTTCGATAATTTCGCATGCTCTTCTTTTTTTCGGTTAAACCCACTTACAGGTACAGCTACTGAATTGATTCTCAATCGCTGAGAGTTCGCGTCTAATTCCTGACTTCTTGACAGCAGAACAATGTCAACCATTCTCTTGCTGATTGCCATTTTGGCAGCTGGACATAGCGTTTCGGGCAAAGGTAGGTGTTTGTAAAAATTTGCTATGAACGAAACAGTAGGAAAAGCAGAAAAGTATAATGAAGAACATCTAAAGGAGGAAGAAGAAGAATAACATAAATAGGAAGAATGGAAGGAAGTGAATAAGAAAATTAATTTCAGACGAACAGTAGGAAATAGAAAAGTAGAAATAGGCCTAAAAGAAAATGCTCCAAAAGTAAAACGACCGTCATCCAACAAAGGATTTGATGACGAGAATCTTACTCCAATGACTTGGTGTCGAGGGTTGCTAAAGGTCAGCAACCTATCTCAGGTGGACCTCTAAGCCTTCTGTCGCGCCTAAGAGTTCCAATCTACAGTAGTAACTTGTTCATCCAGAGGTGGGGGTCTAAAAATTTGTATACTTCAAACCTATGCCATTCTTGCAAATCCATTAGCGATATTCGCTTATTCGTTATTCAGATTAGATTTCTATTTAGGTCAATAGTGAACAACTCGCAGCATGTCCTCCAAAGACAGTGATCGTAGCTCCACGCATCTCACTATAACCTGAGTCCCAGACTCCATCCCTTCGCCCTTCTTAAAAAAGATTACAGTAATTTTCTGTCTCGAATGATGTATAAAGATTACTACAAGCGAATAAGGGTCAATAATTAAGGAACAGGGGTAGGCACACTGCTTGTCAAATTCACGCAAAATGAGGACATACTTGTTTAACCCACCTGTCCCTTTCTGTTTCCCGCAGTCCTATGACACTGCCTATGATCCTTTGTCAACTTTTTATACTGTGTAACTTATATATTATTTTACCAAGATTGACCAATAAACGAAAATACAATGAGACGAAATAATTATCGGTGAAGCACGATGCATATTTTTTTACACTTTGAAATCATCTATAGAACACTTTCCTTCGGCCTCGTATGTGCTATGGCGCCATACAAATCGTCTTATAATAATAATAATAATAATAATAATAATAATAATAATAATAATAATAATAATAATAATAATAATAATAATAATAATAATAATAATAATAATAATAATAATAATATAATAATAATAATAATAATAATAAAAAATAATAATAATAATAATAATAATAATAATAATAATAATAATAATAATTATTATTAATAATAATAATAATTATTAATAATAATAATAATAATAATAATAACAATAATAATAATAATAATAATAATAATTATTATTATTATTGCCCGATAGCGCATTGGATAACATCTGGCACAGAGACCGAGAGGTACCGAGTTCGAGCCCCCGTTGGGCGGATATGCTTTGTAGGCTGCTATTAGCGCCGCGTATTGCAGGCTGTCTGTTCTGTTAGTAGGCCTAGTTAAGATTTAAATTGCATAACATGTAAATGTACAGCGCAGTGCGTTTGTCAGGCGCTTATTAAAGAAAAGATATTATTATTATTATTATTAATAATAATAATAATCATAATTATAATAATAATGGACGGTAGAGTGGAAGAGCTGAGCAGAGCTTTGAACAGACTAGGCCAAATAGCGCGCCAAGACGCACTGCTTATCCTCAGAAGCTCTCTGGGTGCCCCAAACATGCTCTACAGTCTACGTTGTGCGCCATGCGTGTTTCACCCCGCTTTGGTTGAGTAAGTTTCTTATGAACTTAGTCTTCGAAAGGGCCTGGATGACATTCTAAACATCAACTTGTCGGAGTCTCGTTGGCTTCAGTCAACTCTTCCAATTAACATGAGAGAGGGTGTCGTGGCTGGCGCTTCCCGCCTTTTTGGCATCAGCCGCGGGCACCCTCGCCCTCCAGTCAAGCAACCAGACAGACCCAGGAGTGGAGAAGGTAATGGTGTTGTGGCATTCGGACTTATGGATAAAAATCACAGAAAAGTGAGAAGACTTCCCAACTCATATACAATCCAAATGGGACAAATTGCTGCTACAAAAGACGTTCTCAGAGCTATTCCAACCGCTACTAGAGAAACATGACCAAGCCCGATGGAGGGCCGTCACTGCTCAGCGCGCCGGAGACTGGCTTTACTCTTTTCCGATCACCTCCTGCGGTTTGAGATTGAGTGATGAGGCCCTGAAGGTGGCGGTTACTGGTTAGACTGTGCTTTGGAACCACCATATGCGAACCAGACACTTGCCCTGGCGGTATACCCCGCAGCCGATCGAGTCGATCGATCGAGTCGATCGTAAACTCGGCCAAGTCGAGTCGATCGAAAAATCGTCGACTCGATCGACTCGATTGATCGAGTCGATCGTAAACTCGGCCAAGTCGAGTCGATCGTTTTTTCCTCGACTTGACTCGACGCTGAAATATTTTACTTACTATTTCTTCACTAAATGACAGACCTT
>JACEVL010000772.1:0-10000 GCA_020284085.1 Aporrectodea caliginosa
TCATTGCCGTTGCATTTGATTTGCCCTCATTTTCAAAGTTAGAAGTACACACACGACCATGCTACTGCTCTCTTTCTTTCTTTCTTTCTCTCTCTCTCTCTCTCTCTCTTTCTCTGTCTGTCTGTCTGTCTGTGTCTGTGTCTCTCTCTGTGTCTGTGTGTGTCTCTCTCTGTGTCTCTATCTGTCTCTCTCTCTGTTTCTCTATCTCTCTGTCTCTTTCTGTCTCTGTCTGTCTGTCTCTCAATCTCTCTCTCTCTCTTCTTCCACATTTCTGCCAGATGGTTTTTGACGACATCCCACCGACGATGCACAGTCACTACTTCAATGGAAGACGACACCAGCACGATTTCAATGTAACATCGTATTAACGATAAATTCAACTTAACGACTATATTCAGAAACTGATAGATGCACTGTCTGCTTTTTTGATCTCAAGTGAACTTAACTGAATTGCATTGTCTGAACATATTCTGAGCTCTGTTTATACTCCTCTAGGGGGACATAAATCTTTCCGGGAACAGGCCGGAGGCGACCGGGTCGACAGGCGGGAGCAGTACCCTACACCGGCGAGAGAGAGACATAAGTCCCACGGGGTATAGGCCTAAGTACCCCAAAGAAAAGCGTATACACGATCAACGCTATTCCCGCACCCATTGAACCCGCTACACTATTATAGTATAGAGCATACAATGTCATGTTGCTGAGCAAATTCGCAAGAAGACTTGACCAACTTCCCTGCACAGTAGCCGCCTCAGTGAAGACCCGTTCCTCTACTCTGCACATTAAAAGACAAGCGTTGTAACCAATCGGCCAGGCCACTCTGCCCACCGGTTAATGTGACACAAATAGGCTAGGCCTATATGATTTCAGTAAACAAGTGAAGAATTTGGATATGTTTTGTCAGTGTTGTGAATTTGGAACGGTGCATGTTTTGCCAGTATTGTGCGTTTGTAGCGGTATTTGTTTTGTCAGCATTGTGCTTTTGGAGCGGTATTATTTTGTTTTGTCAGTATTGTGCTTTTGGAGCGATTTGTTTTTGTCAGAATTGTGGTTATGGGGTGGTATTTCGTTTGTCAGCATTGTGCTTTTGGAATGGTAGGTGTTTTGTCAGCATTGTGCTTATGGAGCGGTATTTGTTTTGACAGTATTGTGCGTTTGTAGCGGTATTTGTTTTGTAAGTATTGTGCGTATGGAGCGGCGATTTGTTTTGTAAGTATTGTGCTTTTGGAATGGTATTTGTGCTACTTCTCTTTAAACATTTTATGAGCAGTCGGACTAAGTAGGATCCACTTAATTTTGACTTTAATTCTAATCAGAAATCTCGGGAGCGCCGCTGCAGGAGAAACTATTCAGATGTGCTCGCTGTAGGCTATAGGCTAGCCCAAATCACATTATAATCTTTTTTTAAATCTAGGGTAATCGATAGATTCTGGGGCGGTGCTCTGTGGACTGTTAATGTTTTTGTTAAAGAAATCCGCTTCACCATAAATTCAACATGAATATAACAGCGAGAGGGGCTGTGTCCACCCGAAGCTGCTACTTCCTTAGCTTTCGGATTGTAGTGAAATATGTTGTGTCTTATGTACTGTATATAATTACATAAGGCATGATCAAACGTAGATGGCATTGTTAGCAAAGGCCTTCAGTACTTGTTTCTGAACCAGGAGTATTTTCGCGTTAGTTAGTTTTAATTGAGCTGCCCTTCTTCGAGTAGGCCTAGATCTGTTTTCGCATATTTAAGTTTCAATTAGGCCAGTCTATCATCAAACTCTAATGGCATTCTTAGCAAAACTCTACGTTACTTGTATCAGAAACCAGAGATCACTTTGGTAATCTTCTTTGTTTTAAATAAATTGCCTTTCCTACGTTTCTTCTTATACTTGTTAGTTTTAATTAATCTGCCTTCCATGCAAACTTTTTATTGCGCAAATCATAAACGCTGGAACAAAATTATGATGACACTTGCATGGGCAGTGGAGGCGCCAGGATTTCAGGTTTGGGGGTTAAAGCTCCAAGCCCTTCCCTTTGTCTCCACCTCCCTGTGATTTGCAGTGATTTCCCGCTTTGGGGGGCTGGCTGAGCCGCAGTTAGGAGGCTTAGCCCTTCTATCCCCCTCTGGCGCCGCCACTGTGCATGGGTAACGCTTGCACACAAATGCGTGCAAACACACACACACTCCTACATGCATTAGATCTACGATTTTACATTTGAAAACGTACTTATTGCTAAAATTTGTGTTCAAAGCACCGCTCTATTAAATCTAAACCCTTAAAACCTCTGTTTGAAGTGGGCTCTGATCGACCTCGCTTGTATACGTCAGTGTCAGCCTTCGTTACTGATCTGTTATCGATTGTCGAAATGACTTAGAATTATGCATCAAGCGTCAACCGTACCGGGTAACTAGGCCTATCTCATCTGTGTCCAAGGTTCAATAGCATGTTTGAAAAACTTCAAAATCACTTATCAAAGCGACCGCATAATTATAGACACCTTTTTCCTATTTTCAGGATAAACGCATTCAAGTAGTTGATGCAATATTTAACTATATAATTATTTGTTTGAAATTCGTATATTATAACAGCATATACGTGTAATATTAGTGTCTAATATTATGCACTTTGTATGATCGATTCAGCTCCGGCATTGAAGTTTTATGTTTGCCAATCTACCATTGAAGATATACAAGCAAGATGCTGGGAGCGTCTCTGAGTAGGTTATCTTGGAAAGGCGCTATATAAGTCATCTGAATGAATGGCGTCCGAGTGGTCACGTTGTGAGCCGATGTGATCTGCTTTACTGCTTTTCGGACGATAATCACTCCAAGAGAGTAAAATTAAATGAGCGGAGTGCGTTAAACATTTTGGTGGACTAACTGCACAGATTAAATGGATCCGAATTGAGTGAACATTTATACACTTCTTCTTAAAGTGAAGAATTGCATGACATGTCTGACAGTCAAGACGTAAGAACAAATTCTGACGCTGATAAGATGGAGTGCATTCTATGAAGAAATGCGACTACATGTATTTTATATGTGAGGAAAATGATATTATACGTGTTAAAGGAACAGCACTTGCAGTCGTAGCATTAAAACTTGAAATATCCTTATGGGGTTCTACAGCGAGCCACGGTCGGATTTTAAAAGCGAGATTAAGTAAAGTTTTAGGGTGAAATTATACAGAAACATTCTGCACTGAATTCTTATAGACTTGAAAAGCGACTTTAACCTGGACAAGCTATTGGTTAATGAGGAAACATTAGCTCTGGAAGTATCTAAAAGTTTCCTGATTCAACCTTAACAAGTACAGACCTAAGGTGGATAAAATTATACATTATAATTTTATCCACATTATATCTAGTTGCTTAGCCAGGTATTTTGGCTCCCGGTTCGAGTGACTGCAAATATTATTGTTATTTAACATAAAACGGCAATTTAGAGAAACATCATTATTAGACGTTTATAGCTGTAAAGTCTGAGAATTTTTCCGAAAATGAAGGAAACGGCAGAATTCATTCTCAACGGGAAAGAGCAGCAAGGTTTGCTAGTCTCTGTTGTTACATCGCAGAGCATAAGAAGGATATTTCATCAGTTTTATTTTGCTGAGCGAAGGTTTAAGCCTATAATAGCCACTGCGACTGTTAGTGGCAACAGAATTTGAAGAACAATAGGGCATATGGCCAAAATCTTGGCTTCCTCTAGTGTCATTGACGAAATGTTCTTGATTAGTGCAGTTGGAGAGCAATCAGAACTTCCTATTTCGGTTTGCTGTTTTAATGGAAGCGATTATATTCCAATATCCGCATAGTCTTGGTACAGTTCCAATCCATTCAGTTCCTTTGATTGAGTAATGCTGTGTCAGACTCAATACACTTTGTTTCGAATATCATGCGCTGTTCTAGATTTTGAAGATTAAGCTGATTGATAAGAGCTTAATGCAGCATTACAATGAAAACTAAAACCGGTTCTCAAATTCTGGTAAGCCGTTATTGCAAAACAACGACTGTAAATTTTCGAGTACCATGTTCAAGATTTTGAAGATCAACCTGATTCATGAAAGATTAATTCAGCATTGCAATGAGAACTAAAGCGTTTCTCAAATTCTGACGGACCATTATTGTGAAAAACAATATTATTTTGAAATTTCATCTCCATTTTCAATTGGTCAAGAATTTCTCTAAGAGAATCAAGCATTCTTTTCTGCACAATTAATCCAGCATCCAACGCAATTCTGACGCAGCTATAATAACGTGTCCTTCCTGGTCTTGCCTCCATAGGCAGTGCCAGTCCAAAGCCTAGATACAAGAGGAGGGCGACCAGTGGCCGCCCCCCCCGTGCCCCTCCTGGTTGTATTCCGGCGCCCCCTCAAGACCAAACCCGTAGTAATGGTGGACAAAGGGGCGACAAAATTAAATTTTTACAGACATTTTATCATCTGCGCCCTTACTTTTAATGATGGCCTAAACACGACAAATGTCACTCGATGCACTGTGTCGGGCAAGCCGCCATCTTGGATCTAACACCTCGGTTCAACAGCCAAGGGTGACCAGCCTAATCGCCACCCTTTCGCCTGTGAATCATCCCCAGGCAGCGCCTACCGCTACCATCTGGCTCATCCGAACACAGACGACAAGGGAACCGGCCTTCACATGACCCCAGCAGGGCCGCATACCAGCTCAGTCATATACTCATATAGAGCTGGGTGGGCATCGTACGGCAGGCAGGGCCGCAGGCGGGAGGGTCGTATGTGGGACAGTGGGGGTGGCGATACGAAGGAGCAATGCGAGGAAGAAGGGGAGAATCAAGGAGGAGAGGAGCGGAGGAAGGTCGCGAAACTATAGGGAGAACGCAAGAGGGACGATAACGCAGAAGAAACTCCGAACTACATCTTTACATATCTCTATACTCTAATACTACATGTAGTATATACTAGTCTATATTCAACGTATTAAAACCTATGGAGTTCAGGACAGCTATTTTTTAGGAGCACTGATTCCTCAGCAATTTCAGATGAACAGGTCTTTGAATCTAGCAGGCCACGGCAGTTTGATCAGCCAGAATAAAGTAGCTGCTTCATTAAATTTTGCTGAAGTTTGCAAAGACTTTTGGGTCTATCAAGGATAGAACAGTTCTATCCTTGATAGCTGAAAAGTCTTTGCAAACTTCAGCAAAATTTAATAAGACCCACATATTCATGATAATCAATTAATGCTCAAAACACAGGCTTAACTTTTCAATAACTCTGTGTTTCGTTAAAATTCGAAATTTCTATTGGCGGCTCTGCCGCTCTTGCCATTACTTGCCTCGGGCGCCAAAGTACCTGTAGCTATACGCCACTGATCAAATCACTTGCATTGGAACAGTCACAGACTCACAGACACGTGATAATAACTCCCGAATCCAGTGCTACCCAACCTGGCTTTGGCGGCACTCAATGGTGCCGTGAACCTGCTCAAGGGCTGCCGTGGCTGGGTGCACATGGCAGAATGGTAGAACCATAACATTTGTGCAGCCTTATAGGCCTATGCATGTAAAAAATGTTCTAAAATTATCACTACTAACATAGGCCTAATAATAATTTTTTAAAGTTATAGTATAGTGTCGCATTGTCGCAAGTCGCAACCCTTCAGTTGAGTACAAGGAAAGTTGCTTGTCAGTAAAATAAAGAACTAACTCGATGACAAATAGATGAATAGGTCAGAGGTGCAACTAATCTGCCATTTCATTAGTAAGGGTGCCGTGATCTGAAAGAGGCTGCGAACCAATGCCCTAATTAATCTATTAGTAATTGAATACATGTATTAAATGCATATAGCCTATATCTCACTCTTTCTGTTACGTCGGCTACTGCAGAAAGAACTTGTACCAGATTGAAAATAATCAAAAGTTACTTGCGATCCATCAAGACGATTAAATGAACATCTGTCTAGACAAGCATTAGGCCAAATATCAATCGAAAAAGAACTGACTGGAGCTATTGACTCTAAGCTAGTATTTATCGCTTTACACTGATGAAGCCTCGTAGAAAACAATTCATATTTATGCTTGACGAATTTGCGACATTATGTCCTCGAAAATTTTGCCATTTTGAAAGTTTTATTTAGAATAGTATAACCATACTAATGGTCTACTACATTACTAAACATAATGGCATTATTTCAAACATAGGCTACTATAATTGTTTAAAGTCAATTACAATATTTACGCTAGAACATGGCGCCCCTCAGAAAGATCCCTTGCCCCCCCGTGCAAGCAACCCTGGATCCGCCACTGAGGGCGACGCTAATGATCTTTGTTACCATAAAGTGTCGTTAACCTGAAACTACTACTTTGCCTCCATCATCGACAGGAGCAGTAGCAGGAGCAGTAAGCTTTAATTTGAATTGTCTGCTTAGGCTTTAAATCATCAAGAAAGTATTGATTAGTAGGCCTACTCAAAACTTACAGTCGCATTTTCATGAATTGTGGTACTTCTGGAATAAACTTATAAGAAAACAATAATCTTCACGTCTCCGTAGACCTACTGACTGATCAAGATGTCACGTCGCTTGCCTAAATTCGATGTCTTGGCCATCCAAAATAGCTGAAGAATTAGTTATGAGTTAGGAGGAAGATGACAAGTAGGAGGGGAATAGGAAGAAGAGGAAAGAGGAGGTCAAGGAGAACAGAGGTGGAGGGAATAGGAGGTCAAGGAGGAGGAGGAGGACGGGAAAACTGGCTAAAAAGGCGATTGAAGGAGCTATACTAACACAAAAAGATTTAGCGGCAGCAATAACAATCCACGCGAATACTCTAATGTCGGAGCAGCCAGGTGGCGCTTTTTCATGTATTGCACAAAAAGGGCGGGGCTTCGCATATGTCTTATTAAACATTACGTGACTTATCCAGTGTATCGTCGATGACAGAATTTTCATTCCTGGGGAATTTTCTGCGGTTTCAAATTACTTTGCGTCATCTCAGCGACTTATCTACTATAAT
Source organism: Aporrectodea caliginosa (assembly GCA_020284085.1). Taxonomy (NCBI): domain Eukaryota; kingdom Metazoa; phylum Annelida; class Clitellata; order Crassiclitellata; family Lumbricidae; genus Aporrectodea; species Aporrectodea caliginosa. Next base: position 6,977 of record JACEVL010000772.1, read on the forward strand.
AGCTCTGGTAGCTCCTGAACTACCTAGTATATATACCTACGTGTAGGTGTGCAGAACAAAACGGACGTTTGAAGGCTGAAGTATCATCCGCTGGTTTTCACTACATATGTAAGTATACAATGTTGATATCTTTTATAGAACACGTTGGCTTGTTGTTATAATAAATTAGGTGTGATTGTCCTTGGTGCTTGCGCTGTAACAAGAGACATACGAATTTGCTAATCGTCCAAAAAGTTCAATGCATAATAGGTCATCAGCAATATCATTCGCGCGGTTTACATTGGTCATTAGGTCTAATCGTGGCTCAGTTCCTCTGACCTGCAAACGGACTCGGACCTCCTTTTGACTATCCATTGGACAACCATCTGAAGCGACACAACGCTCGTTAATAAGCTGGTGCCCTGCTCTTGACTTTCGATTGGAGCTTTAGAATTTTGGAATTTACATATAATAATACGCGAATTGCTGACAGTTGTTGAAGTAATTTATCATCTGAATAAATGCAATAATCTGAAGCCGAAACCAGAAAAGAGATAAAAAGGTTCAGATTGGAACAACACAACATAAAGAAGAGCAAAGCTCGAGGGTACGTACCATACGTATTCTATTTTTGAAAGGTACGTACGTATTTTAACGTACCCTATTTTAGGGTACGTAAACAATACAAAAATACGTTAACCAGGTCATTGCTCATTACTCATAAGAATGTTCAATTTAATTTAGGCAAACAATCACAACCCAGTATACAGCGTAGTAAATTGCTGCAATGCTATTATATTGTAGGTCTATGTTTATCCAGCATGCATTGCACTTAATGCACTAATGTCAAATTATACGTAGGCTATGGGTCACCGAGTGAACTATAAATAACATTTTCGTGTATGATACGTACCATACGCGTATTCTATTTTTTGAAAGGTACGTGCGAATTTTAACGTATTCTATTTTAGGGTACGCGTACCCTCGAGCTCTGAAGAAGAGAAAACGTGAACTGTCTTAGTACAAATCGATAGAGCTAGACGATAATTCTGTCAGTAGCAGCCAGAGTTGGATTGTCTCGAGACACTGTCTCGGTCTCGAGACGTCTCGAGACAGGTTTTTCGATGTCTCGGTCTCGGTTTCGGTCTCGGACCCCACAGTCTTGGTCTCGGTCTCGGTCTCGAGATCATTTCTCGACTTTTTGGAAACTGTTTCGAAACGAAAGTCTTGTCTTTTTGGAAACTGTCTCGAAGCGAAAGTCTTGTTGTCTTGTAGAAGCGGTTTCCAAAGTTTTCGTACAAACTGTATTTTGTTAGGAACTTTGTCACCAACTCTTTTCTTTCTTAGTTGTGACCTACCTCAAGAACTTTCCTTATCTCTACATATAAATTGCTCAACGTCTTCTAACTGTTTAAGAATTAAATTGACACAGTTCTTTGAATGTTTCTTTCTTTCTTCAAACACAGTTTAATAACAACAAACTACACTCTTGCCTTAAAACAACTGTACTACACTGTATTGTTCAAATTCACTGTCATCAGCAGTTTCTAAGTTTGGCGCGCTAACTGCACGTGTAAAACAATCTACCGTCAGCCAATGTTTAGGCTACTTTAGGCCAAGCGCCCACGAGCCGACAGCGCAACTAAGGCCTAAGACTAAAACGCTTAACAATCGATACACATTATATATATATCAACCTAAAGAACACCTGTGCTCATTATATATGCAAAACATTTGTTCACATTACCTCCTTCCCTTTCTTTGGATTGAGCAAATTAAATTTAAAAATTTGCGAAATCATCATGTACTAAATTATGCAATAAACTTAATACTATACAATACAGTAAATGAACAATCTTATATGAATGAGCTATAGATCCATATGTGCAATTGTGTTTCCATGCATTATTCCCACGGATCATGCATGGCCTTATGCGTTTCAGTCTAGCCAAATCTAATCCAAGATTATATTAAATTATAATATTAGATTAGATATCCCAATCTAATAGTTAGATTAAATGACGTCAGATAATATATGATTAGATTAGATTGGATTAAGTGTCAATGCCTCTACAAATTAATCAAACAGGTTAACGCCCGTAGAGTTAACCCTAGGGCTACCAAGCTTTTTTTGTAACACTGGCTACCAAGGGGGTGGGTGGTTACCTCCCCTGGATTTCGTGTTTGGTTTTACATATCATAACTTGTAATATAGCAATGGATTCAGCATTCATTTCTGCACAGAATGGTATATTTAGCTGTGCATTGTGTGAATGCACCTCGAAATTACATCACTTTAACAACGGAACCCATTAATTAGCAATAATATTGTATATTATTGCGTACATTTTGTACTTTTTGGATAAACAAATATAAGATTATGTGTTTTGAAACTAATCTATGTATAAAAGGATACACACAATCATCCCTACACATGTTTATATAGTATAAATGTACATCCATACATATATATCCATACATATATATCGGTTTACGTTGTGATGCTGTATTCAGCCATTTTCACACAGATTACGCGTATTATTATTTATTTTGATCACTTCCGGTATTCAAAAGACAAAGATGTTGGTATGCAAATGAAGCCCTTCATTCCCTCTAAAGAATGGTATCTTTGTTTTCTTCCAGGAAGACAAATGAATACGCTACAGACAAAAACTAAGGGGAGTCTATCCATTCAGCCATTTTCACGCATATTACGCGTATTATTATTTATTTTGAGCACTTCCGGTTGTCTCAGGTCAACTCAGTGACCATAGAAATGTAGCCCCACATTCCCTCTATAGAATGGTATAATTTGTGTCTCTTAATATTAAATGACGGATAAGATATAGTCGAAAATCTAGGGGTGGTATCCACTCCCCCTCTGGTACCTCGGGTATATTGGGTATAACTTTTTGAACGGTGTGAGATATCATCTCACATTTTACCACAAAACGTGTGTAAATGAACCCCTACAGATACCTAAAAGGTCAAATTTTTATTCCATACGGAAAAAGTTTGAGATGAAAAAACCGGGGGTGGCAACCA
>JACEVL010000772.1:15000-25000 GCA_020284085.1 Aporrectodea caliginosa
TTCGATTGATGGCCCGCGTGGTCCGTCGATAGAGCAACGACTGCGATGTTTGTAGTGAAGTCGACGACATTGTCCGATCTCAGACCATCCGTCAACGGATTCATTCTCAGACAGCAGGAGAGAAAATTAATCTCTCAACATCTATCTCTATGTCTCTGTCTCTGTCTCTGTCTGTCTCTGTTTGTTTGCCTGTCACTCTTTCTCTTCGCAGAGTTCGCTTTCTTAATCAGTGCGTCTTTCTACCCGATACCGATTGCGTCTTTGTTGTGTCCTTACGTCTGCGTCCATTCGTTTGTGTGGATACTTTTGTTATGCACCTCAGTCGTCTTTCAGCGTCTCTTGACCGAACAATAGAGACGATCGCGATGGTTTCTGCAATCCGCCAAGTCACTAAACTCCTTCATACATGCACATCAAAACTGCAGTCCATACTCTCGTCTACCAACACGCGTCCATTCGCTCACACGCTCTGCTGTTTGAAGGTTGATCATTTCAACCAAATAGGCAGTTCACGTAAGGCCAATATAGACTTAATTCTCTGCTTTTATAGCCTCTCTCTTCCACGAAAATCGCCAGAAACCCCAATTGACTAAAAGCGACGATATGGCCAATGTATGCAACTGTCTGCGATTGGTAGCAGTGACTATACTCAGCTCCTCTTAAGATCTGCTGAATGTGAGAATTCCAACAGCATTCGGGTCAACGATGCTGTCGTAACCTGCAAAGCGCAACATCGTATAACATGCACCGTTATGGATCATTGGCAGTATACAGAAAATAAATCCAGGTTGAGATGGAGGAAGGAAGGAAGGAACGGAGGAGGATGAAAGAAAGGATGGATGGATGGAAGAATGGAAGATGGATGGATGGATGGAAGAATGGATGGAAGAATGGATGGATGGGAGGATGGATGGATGGATGGATGGATGGATGGATGGAAGGAAGAATGGATGGATGAATGGATGGATGGAGGATGAATCAATGGATGGATGGATGGATGGAAGGAAGAATGGATGGATGAATGGATGGATGGGAGGATGAATCAATGGATGGATGGATGGATGGATGGATGGATGGATGGATGGATGGATAAATGGATGGATGGATGGATGGATGGATGGATGGAAGAATGGAAAGATGGATGGATGGATGGAAGAATGGATGGATGGATGGATGGATGGATGGATGGATGGATGGATGGATGGATGGATGGATAGATGGATGGATGGATGGAAGAATGGATGGATGGATGGGAGGATGAATGGATGGATGGATGGATGAATGGAAGGAAGAATGGATGGATGGATGGGTAGAAGAATAGATGGATGGACGAATGGATGGATGGATGGATGGATGGATGGAAGAATGGATGGATGGATAGATGGATGGATGGATGGATGGAAGAATGGATGGATGGAAGAATGGATGAATGGGTGGGTGGATGGGTGGATGGATGGATGGGAGGATGGATGGGTGAATGGATGGATGAATCAATGGATGGATGGATGGATGGATGGATGGATGGATGGATGGATTGATGGATATATTGATGGATGGATGAGAGGATGGATGGATGAATTGATGGAAGAATGGATGGATGGATGGGTGGATGGATTGACTGATGGGTGGATGGCTGGATGGAGGGAGGGAGGAATGGTGGGATAGATAGATATATGGATGGATGGATGGGTGGATGGATGGCTGGCTGGATAGATCAATGGATGTATGGAAGAAAGAAAGAAAAGAAGAGGCAAGGGTGGATGGATGGAATGATGGAACCAATGAGAAAAGGAAGCAAGAAACGAAGAAAGAGAGGTAGGCCTACATGTAGGAGAGAAGGAGAATAGTGATGGACAGTTGAATCGGTGCAGAGCTACATTATGCATACAGTCGTAATAGCATTTCCTCAGAACCAGTGGTCTATTATACAGTTGGTTTAATTTCACAAGATCTTAAAAGGTTTTAATTTTCATCGTCGATAAGTGTAATGGTTGAGGGAGGAAACGACCTTTCTTACGTACCAGACCAGCAATAATGTTTCCACTGAATGGACACAAGCTTAACAATTTGCTCGAATTGTATGCAATAAAAGGGACGCCGCTCATGTATGTAGGTTGGTTCATACACGGGCGATGACTATAATTATGGACTCTGTTTTTATCGAAACCGTCACTTACACTTTGCAGGTGCAATCCGTTCTTTCTACAACATCTTTCATCAAAACACAGAAAACGTTCACTTAGCCTGCAGAATAGATCTACCCATAGAAATAGACAGGCAATTAACAACAGAGAGTAACAATGGCCAGAGAACACGCGCGCCTCATTACACTCCTCATTGTTCTCCGCAAATATAAGTGTTTTGCACCAAACCCCCTTAGGCTGCACACGCGACTATTACTTAGAATAGGTGCATCAACAGAAGTTTCAGTACCTGGGTAACAGGTAAATCTACTTGCTGCATGCAAAGTAATGTGCCTAGATGGGTCGTCCACACAGTATTTCCATGCGTATAATTGTATGTTTATAGTATGCAATTATATTTTATGCAAGCCCGCACAATTAGTCTATAATTATATCATACCTATTAGACAGATAATATTACTTATTATTATTAATTAACAACTGACAGATTAAGAAACTTATATTTTTGAACTTCAGCAAAAGTCTCAAACTTCGCGTGTTTATCCTTCCAATTTAGCCATAGGCCTACTTAGTGTAACTCAAGTAATTAAATTATTAAGTAAACTCTCAATTTTTACTGACGATTGTATCGTAGTGATGCCATATAAATAAGGAAATAAATTCTACAGCGCTGCATTATACGGCCTCTGCTAATTAGACTTAGTTTTCGAAAAATGTCACTCTTGGAGCAGTCATCGACGTATAGTTTGTGCAATAATAATATAGAAGTCATTTTAAATTAGATTGGATCTGTTGGAGACAGAAACAGTGAATGTGATAGACATCCAGAGGATTAGAATAATAACAGTGAGGATTAATTCTGCTTTGAATTGGGAAACTGATAAGAACAGCATAGGAACCTAATTGGCCTACTTTGACGCAGATCACTAGGCCTGCAATAATTTAAAAAGTTTATTGGTTTATTTACGACGCTGCCATATCGAAGATGATTATCGTCCTGTAAATAGGCGACACTAACCTGTAGCCTAATAATTTAGTTTGTGTTGCCTATTTATAAACAATCGTATACATGCTCTTTCAACAGTCGTATATATGGTCATAAGTAATCAATTAAAATCTCTCACATTGTAATTTATTGTATCAATACTTAATACATTATTATAGCTACTGTTCAGAGCTTGTTTGATACGCCTGTTAGTATCATTGCAATGTCTTCATACACTGCATCCATATGCGTTCTTGCTGTCAGCCATTTGTGTGCGATATCAACATATAGATACAGGAGCATGGTAAGTTTCAGAACGATGCTGATGTCAAGTATGAACATACAGGATGAAATTCTGCATCTCTGTGTGCTCCAGGGCCTCAGCAACATGTAATGTGTCTGAGACCTAAGTGTCACCTGCAGCAGTCTTTTACTTGGCTGGCACTCAACGCAGAGCAGGTGCTATTCTGATGGCGTTGAACAACGTGGATCAGTGGCACGAACGCATCAGTAATGCATCACCAACACTCTAAGACCTCATCTAAAATATACGTGTATAAGATATATATATGTTATTTTCAGGGATGGGCAAATTACATGGTAAAATGTAATTGAATTACAAATTACAAATTACTTGGGAAAATGTAATTGAATTACAAATTACAAATTACTTTAGAAATTTGCTGGAAATTACAAATTACAAATTACGTAATTTCAATTACATCAAATTACAAATTACGTACATAATTGTGATCAAGAAATTCAGTCGGGAAACACATGCATGCTTTATTTCCACTGTTCATATATGTATTACATTGAAACTGTTTATTTAATTTTCTCTAAGAAGTAGCAACTGTTTGAACAAGTTATCGATAACCGGCGTCTTTTTTACCTTACAATGATGCTTGCAAAACTATAATGAGTCTATCTACAAGTGCAGATGAAGGAAGTGCAGCATTAAATTGTATAAATAATATCTTTACAGTTATCTATGTGTGGTCTACAAAACATAGAAGTTAGGCTATTAAGGGAGTTACTTCTCACTGGATCGATGCATCTACATAATACATTTGCCCTAAGTAGCAAGCAGATGTTGTTTTGTTGGAGCAATGGAGCATACATGCATGATGGAGTAGCGCAACTGTAATACATAATGAGTTCGGTCTAAGACTTGACAAAATTGCTACCATTTCTGACAATGGCTCCAATTTTGTAAAAGCATTCAAAGAGTTCAGTGTTGCTATCGTTCATTCCAGAGATACTATAGTGATGGTGATCAAGATAAGGAAAAGATGCTTTAAAAACTGCTCTGGTTGTGGAGTCTCTGGTTCTAGTTTTCTTTTCAAAGTAATTGATTTTACAGATGTAATTTGAAATTACAAATTACATGAAAAAATGTAATTCAATTACAAATTACAAATTACATTGATCCAGAGCAACAAATTACAAATTACCAATTACAATTGTAATTCAAATTACGTAATTTCAATTACATCAATTAAATTACTGCCCATCCCTGTTATTTTATTATTGTCATATGCATTGGATATGTACTTACTGATTTGCGTTTTAGTAGGAGTGGTATTTTTGGTTTTATAAAATGTATCATCATGTATATATGTAAATAATATCAGAATGTTATAGTACAGAGTACAGACTCTTTAATGATTGGACTTTAGATTTAGAATGGTACATTTGAACCTATCAGAATGTACTGGATGCGTTCATTTTATGCACACGTATGTATCTTATTGATGAGTGTTGAGAAAAAAGTCAGTCGCTCACAAATTGTGGTTGAATACGAACTCTTAAGTGAAGGAAGCGTGCACACGTGGTGCGGCTTACAATTATGTTAGTCTGTAGGATGATGATGATATTATAATAAAAAATAAATAAAATAAAAAATAATAATAATAATAATAATAATAATAATAATAATAATAATAATAATAATAATAATAATAATAATCTATATATATAATCCAAAGTCTCTTTTTTCTGTCCTTCCGTATGTTTGTCCGTCTCGCTAAAGGCTCCGAAACGGAACGCTTTAGCGATTTGAAAAAATTTACAAAACATTATTACGCAACGTCTAGGTCAACGCGACTATTTTCAGCTCGCAATTTTATTTAAACGCCGATATATGGCCATTTTAAATTTCCAACTTTTCGACGAGGCTATATCTCAATACCGGTCTCTTACACCATGGCCATGATAGTAAGGCCATTTGTTCACGTCACGCATGCTAATTAAATATGCAATCTTACGTCACACGTAGCATATAGGTCAACGCTCTGATTCGCAACCAATCACGTTGACCGTTGATTTAACATCAGAAGTGGGGACCACAGGAGAATTTCTAGGTCATCGGACTTTAAAGATTCGCCAATGCAACACTTTAGCGATACGAAATTTTTAACGAACGTTTTCATTTGAATTTCTATAGATCTCAACCCAACTATATTTCAACTCAAAATTTACTTTAAATTCCGATATTTGGACATTTTAAGTTTCGATGTGGTCATAGTTTCAATGCCATCAAATGCATGGGAGTATATATTACATAGAGTTGCAATTAAACAAATTTCAAGCCAGCGCGTAAATTCGCCAGAGGGACACACGAAAAATTTTCACATCGTTAAATTCAAATTCACAGGCGTTGACGAAAATGTCGTTAAATTCAAATACACGGGCGCTGAGGAAAACCCCGGCGAACGCCGGGTAAAAACTGTAGTAGTAGTAGTAGTAATAATAATAATAATAATAATAATAATAATAATAATAATAATAATAATAATAATAATAATAATAATAATAATAATAATAATAATAATAATAATAATAGTCTGATAAGTAAGTCTAACATATTAAATGCAGAGTAGATAAAGCCGGGTGAGAAATGCTGATGTATTGACCATTCCTCTATGGAATGGAAGCTATCAGCCATAGCCTACCAAAAGTGAGCTGAACTTCTTAGAGTACACTCGATACCGCAGGAAGCTTTGCAATATGTAAAATGTTCAAAATCTCTCATAGTAGAGCTCTATCCGAACTGTAATCCATCCATGAAAATAATGCTACAGACTGTTACAAAATTTGGTCAATAAATCACTCGTGCGTAGAGGTACAGAGCTGGTCTTTCTGAAATGTTTTGAAGTGAAATGTAGGCCCTAGTTTCAATATCTTCAGTATAGTAATACATGTATATTTATAACTTGACTAGTCTTAGACTAATTAGTCACGCAAGAGTCGTATTAACGTCGGCTGTGAACCGGTGACACAGACGACATCTGTCAAACGGAGGATCGTCAGTATTGGATCGCTATTCCCCGTTGACTGCCTGTGATCAACAACAAACCTTATTGTACAGTCGTCCAATGTGTCATCTACTTGACGCCCGCACTTCCGATGGGAGGCTGTTTTCACGCGGTTTCTTCTTCCCTTCGCCGTATCGTCTCACATGTCTCTCAGTTTCAGTCTGGCTCTGTCTCTGTATGTCTCTGTATGTCTGTGTCTGTCTGTCTCTGTCTGTCTATCTCTGTCTCTGCCTCTGCCTCTGGCTCTGTCTCTGTCTGTCTGTCTCTGTCTGTCTCATTCTTTCTCTCTCTCTCTCATTCTCATTCTCTGTCTGTCTTTGTCTCTCTCTCTGTGTCTCTCTCTGTCTGTCTATCTGTCTGTCTGTCTCTCTCTGTCTCTCTCTGTCACTCTCTCCTCTCTCTGTCTCTGTCTCTGTCTCTGTCTCTGTCTCTGTCCCTGTCCCTGTCCCTGTCCCTGTCTGTCTCTGCCTGTCTGTCTCTGTCTCTCTCTGTGTCTCCCTCTGTCTCTGTCTGTCTCTGTCTGTCTCTGTCTGTCTCTGTCTGTCTCTGTCTGTCTCTGTCTCTGTCTGTCTCTGTCTCTGTCTCTCTGTCTGTCTGTCTCTGTCTGTCTCTGTCTCTCTGTCTCTCTGTCTTTCTGTTTGTCTGTCTGTCTGTCTCTCTCTCTCTAGCTCAATCGTGCTTCACCCGACTGCAATTAGTAACTTCTATTGCGCCAGTGTCTAATGCACAAGGTTTCAACCGATGGCGACCAAAACCAATTAAAGAGATGCAAAATTTTCCCCTGCATTGATCTAAAAGCAATAAATCGGTCGTGACTGCGAAAACACAATGCACACAGTAGACAATAAGCATAATATACATGCATAAATAATATATCTTCACCTAGAACATGACGTGTAGATAGCTCAGATTTGTCGCAACATATATGACGTCTCTTAAAAGGCGGCATATGTGATTGTTCAGCCACATACAAGACGTGTTCGTTTGCGTCGTCGTCAAAGGCAGGCGGTGTCATTACCAGCGGTCTGTGTAGTCTGTTCTGGTCTATAGGGTTGGTGGCGTGCTGCACGAATGTCGCCTTCGCGTCTAAATAATAGACGACAACGAACGATGGCGAAACAGGTTGCGTCTTATCTTACGAATGCGTCTTATACTCGGGTATATCAAGAGCAGTGGCGTCTGTTCGAGGACGCACGTCTAAGCCACAACGGCGGTCCCTACCCACTACCACCCACCCGCAACCAATCCTTCGATTCCCCTTCTCTCTGTGTCTCTGTGTCGGTGTCTCTGTGTCTGTGTCTGTGTCTGTCTGTGTCTGTCTGTATCTGTCTCTGTCTCTTTCTCTGTCTCTGTCTGTCTCTGTCTGTCTCTGTCTGTCTGTCTGTCTCTGTCTTTCTGTTTGTCTGTCTGTCTGTCTCTGTCTCTGTCTGTTGGTCTGTCTCTCTGTCTCTGTCTCTGTCTGTCTCTGTCTGTCTCTGTCTGTCTCTGTCTCTGTCCTTCTTTCTCTGTCTTTCTCTGTCTTTTCTCTGTCTCTCTGTCTGTCTGTCTGTCTCTGTCTCTCTGGATCCGTCGATTTCTCATCACGGAAAGCCGCGCTTCGAACAGAAGATGAAAGCAATAACACGGAATCTGATGGATACAGGTGTTGCTTGCTTTAGGTAAGAGACAAAAAGTGACGACACGACTCAAGGGCAATTATATAATGCACTGCACTATGATGAGATGGGAAGTGATATGACATCATTATATATATACACACAGTGTCACACACACACATATATATTTAATATTATATGTAAAGTAAATATTATATGTAAAGTATTGTTAATCAGTTTATTTCATGTTATCATGCTGTGCTAAAGTTCTGTTTTTATTGTGTTAGGGCATATGTTATGTTTATATAAATATAATATATAGATATTAAACTGTTATTCCGCGAAGACATTTGTTAAGTTGTTCTTGTTATTGTGTTATTTAATGTCATGTATACATAGGTGAGAAATCTCGAACAAATGAAGGTCATAAGAAACTTGACTCTTGAGAAGTCGTCAGAAATCTTTACGACTTAAAAGGTCGCCAATAATATATTAAGGCGGAGTAAGAAGTTTCAATTGTATCACTGGATATGCCATTGCCTTTGCTTCTCCACCCAAACTGTACATACATTCTAGCAGGGGAACAAACTATATAGGGGCCTAGATATGGGTTTATTTAAGTGCATACCCGGTACATATAGTGTCTATATAGAGACTTTAATTCTGCACTGCAAAGTCGGTCAGTTGCCACGTTATGTTCTTTTTATTGTGTTAGGTCATCTTGGCTTTAATACCGCATTGACATTGAATTAACTGAAAGCGGACCTAGTGTCGACTAATGCAGTTGTAATAAGTGCAGTCGTAAATCTAATTCTACGTGGAACAAGGCCTTTCTGCACTCTGTCCGTTTGTCATAGACACAGACGTAGACAATTATAGTAAAGACACAGACTGGAGTTAGATAAAGACACAGGCACAGACACAAAGACAGAAAAAGACACAGACGGAGACACAGGAACAAACACAGAAACAGAAACTGATGCAGATACAGAAACAGACACAGGCAGACGAAAGAGACGGACAGGCACAGGTCCCGGACATAGTTGCAGCCATACAGAGACATGGATGAAGGCACAGAAGCATTTTCACACTGACAGTGGCATAGGTATATACTATTATACAGTACATACTATAGATATACGCATAGGCGCCGAATCTCTGGGAGCCTTGGGTGCGACTGCACCAAGAGAGAAAGTTCAGTGGGTGCGTCGTACCCAGAAGAATTCGGACCTTATATTCAAATTGCAGGGCACAGTAAATTGGTTCGAGTTATCTCACAACTTGAGAAGTATAAGCACAACACAAATACCCAACATTGCATGATGTCACAGCCCGAACATGAATACTAAATAAATAATAACACTGAAACGTCCGAACCTCGGGCGGCTTAATGATGTCGCATTTCGCAAGAACTTTCTCTGCCTGAATTTGACAAGGTTTAGCCAACCAGATATTAAACAAATCTCCGGAGCTATTTTAAACCCCGAAAGATCATACAGTATGTACGGCAAAACTTGGGATGACAGTTATATATGTATAAAATTATTATTATTACATAATGAATAGTAATAATAATATTAGCAACTATTCGTCACAGAGGATGGTACTGCCTTATGTCGACTGAGTCGCTGTCCTCTGGAATGTTGTTGTTAATATGGTCGGATGTGAGCAATTAAGTTCAATTGCCAAACCTCACTCTCATTACTATAGAACCTCAATCAGCGTCTAATGCTCCTTAGTGTCTAAAGAACAACTGTTTAGTTGCCACTACATTTACTTTCTCAAGCACATAAACAGTCGAAATTTACATAAATTCACATCATAGACTATAGTTCCTTCTGTTAGCATGAGAAGTAACAGACATATTTGCGCGCTTAATCTCAGCCAAATCCTTTCCTTTAACTCATGGTTTCCTTTGGCCATGATCTATATCGGCCAATTTGTTAACGTCACACAATC
>JACEVL010000772.1:30000-35000 GCA_020284085.1 Aporrectodea caliginosa
GCAGTTAATTAATTTATTACATGGACAAGTGCTGGACAGTGTAGTCATGCACTGTAGTGGTTAGCTGGACTCAGTGCACGGACTGTCAATTGAATGGTCGGGGTTCAAATCCCTGCCAGCGCAGATAATTTAGTTGGTTCAAGATGTTTTTCCATCTGCACCCCTGGCCAACTCAGCTACGATGTGCATTGTGCACACTGACCGTATAATTATTGTCGGTGGAAGATGGGAGGGAGAGAACTGGACACCCGTCCTCATATGCTGTGGCTAAGAAAAATGAAGTCGTTGACACTTCATATACCCAAGGCTGCCTCAGGGCTGGCGTAAGAGACTGCTCTTCTCTTCTCTTCTTCAATAATCAGATAATCCTACAGTTGTCTACAGTTCTTCCACAAATAATCCAACAGAAAGAATGTAAACTACACAGTAAAGTCTAACCTAATGTTCAACAAAACACTAGTGAAAAAATTAAGCATGACCTTGACACAAGGATCTTCTTCGACAAGTAATCCAAGAAAGGGGAAAGAATTGAAACAAGCTCAAGTTTAACCCACTTTTAACTGAATACAAATGTACACTAATATCTTCAAATGCAGATTAAGAAAGTCTGAGCCATTATCCATGGGTACGTGCCTGAGCCAACAATGACTGCTGCAGTGTTGGATGAATGCAGAGGTCTGCCCAACAGACCTCTGCATGCCGGTGTGGGGAATTTTTGACCTCGGGCTGGCCTTTTCGTCCAGAGTATTAATCCAGAGATCCTTGGCTTCGGCTTGTCTTGTCAGTATGCCTGAACTGGAGTGATGAGGTCAAACCCCAGTCGGTGTGCTCCACCACTGATGTGATGACTGATGAGTGAGTCCAAGATAACATGTGTTTTGATAACATGCATGATAGATATATATCAGAAATGAACAACCCCCAGTTCATGTCCAAAAGCGTTAAATCCCCTACTTCTGGCAGCCGTGGGAGAAAGAAACTATATAGAAGGAAACTAGACCCATGTCTGTAAAATGAGACAATGTGGGCTGTTACTCCTCTGTGTATAGGCTAAATTCATACATAACCTTTGATTTTCTAGTGTCCTAGACTCCCAGTGACGAATAAAAATTATCATTTCATCATGAAATGCACTGACTTACACATAAATAATTGATTTTTCAGGGCTCTCATGCCTCCCCAAATGACGTCCCTGATTTTTTTATATTTTGAATGGCCAAAAAGGTACTGGGGCGAAACTATACTCTCGCCCCAGAACCTTGGTGAGTACTGGGGCGAAAGTCCCTGTTGCCCCTGTGGAGTCGGCGCCTATGTTAATAATATATTCAGCTTTATTATTTCAAACTGACAAGTAAGCAGTATGATTACACTTTATAGTATGAATGAATGATCACAAGTTATTGCAGGAGTCGAATTTAACTGTATGGCATGCAAGGCGCCCATTACGTCCTACATCTCATTTACCAACGCGCCATCTCGCAAATTATAGGCTCAGTGGACCTTGTGGGAGGGTGAAGCGATCCCGTTTCCTAATGGATGTTGTGCTCTTCACGCCAGTGATGTTACCATTATTCAATGACAGTCAAGTCGAATTGGTTTCCAGTTATGCATTTTATGTATGCCACTGGTAACAAACATACAGGGTAGATGTATGCCACTTGTGGCAGATTGGCATTGTGTATACAACGCTGGCAGACACAGTGAAATTAACCATGTGGGCAAAGACCGTCTGCGTCAAGCAGCCTTTAATTTGACAGGAATCCGTGTGATGAAGTACTGACACAAGAGCAAACTTTACAAGGTCCATAGTCAAGATGTGAGCTGATGGTCAGTTGCAAATGACTTCGTTCTATCTGCCAAAACCAGGTTCTAAGTCACTCTAAACTACGGACCTCAATCGGTTTAGTCAAGAGGGAATGCGGGAACACGTCTCCAGACTTTGAAGTCGATTGTTCTCATAGAAATTTGGCGCAGATCAGACTGCAAAAGATTCTGGAAGACAGGACCTGCAGTAAGAGTGAATATGTAGCACATTTGAGCTGTTCCTGAAATCGCCAAACAACTGTTTAGCTACATCTAGATCTATATATAATTATATAATTCAAAAGGATGATTGACACACCTTTAGTCGTATCACAGTAACATATGTATTGCGAAGTGAACGTATTCCTCTACCTTCCAATTCTTGACCTAAGCAACATCCACCTTAACATCTGCTCTGCCCCTCTGGTCCTCTGGAAACCGGACTCGGACTTCCTTCGCACTGGGTAAATGTAGGAGAGAAGCATCAGGGATTCTATCTACTCTCTGCGTACGATCGGCCATGCACAAGCATTGCACATGGGCCTATGCTTACAGCCTCGTCTTATGAGATAAAGCCGCTGATTCCTTGTGCATCTGTGGCCCAGTGCAGATTAAAGCACGCATTATCGATGGATGTTCGCAAACACATTTCAATGGCAGACTATTTCATCTCACTATTGATTGCGCTTGAAACTCGCTGGACACGAATCTACAGAATGTATGACCTGTAGAAATTGGTTAGGTTACACCACTTAAATAAAAAAATAACTGCAGCATCAACGCAGAACTCTCAGAACCAGACAAGAACTAGAACGGTACATTTACATTTGGTCTATAATTAGCAACGTATACGCCAACGATTGTATAAAAGGTAATGCGCCTACGGAGAGAGTATAATCGTTCATCGCCTGAGATTATCCTAGATCCGACAGTTCCAGCCTTTATAAAGCGGACGCCAGGACCCATTCATATCAATAAAGCGGCAGTGGAACGCCTAAGCTTATAATATAAAGATGATTATGGTCCTATTTTCATGAGACACGTTTACGGCATTTCTGCGACGAAGACGACTTCCGTTATATTATATATGTTCACGGAGAGTTAGGGAACGAGAGATGGCTTATACGCTTATACGCATTATGTGTGGAACTCTTTCAGAATTCATTTAGTCATCTGTGTACATACATTTATTAGCCATGCTTAAATGTAACGCAGAGAGAAAGATCGCCAAATTATAATAGCCTACATAAATGTAATAAATATACATAAGCATTCCAAAGAAAAAGACATTACGCTTACGCATTCGATTACTATAATACGAAAATGAGCTCATCTTAGATACAGTAGGCTATGTGCACAAGAACATTGGCAAGTCAGAAATCGGTTTTATGCAAACCAAAGTCGTCGAGGCAAGTTGGAGCCTGAAACCCACGGTCTAAAATACTATCGAACTTGAAGAGGTTAGAAAAATCAGTTTTAAAAATCAGTTTTAATTCTACTGCGTCGGCTGTATATGAACATCGCTATATCATTCACTTTTTTCGACCGTTGGGTTTTCAGCAAAACCTTTTCCTTCGGTCGAATAACAGGAAATCTGGTGTACATTCACCTTTCATCATGTTTTACTGAGGTTTGGCATGGACTAAAATTTATCTTTTAGGTTAATTTGGTCCAATCAGTTCAAAGAAAGTAAGAGACGGGTGTACTTGCTCGACCGCCAAACTTATGTTCTAGAATTCGTTGCATGTATCTGTTCACTCTGTCAATTGTATTTTTGTGTACGTATCATGACGTCTAAGACAGCGCCTTTTCATCATCATCAGTTTCTGACGCCAGCCATTTGGCGGCGATGGGTGTGAACAAATTATCTACATCCTGTCAGGTCATTTGTCAAATCCAGCGCCCTTTCTGTACCTTGCGATCGCTCTCTATCGTCTTTCAGAACTGAAAGCTGATCCTTTGCGAATTTTGCTTATTAGCCGCAGTCTCTGTCTGTCTGTCTGTATCTCTTTCTCTTTCTCTCTGTCTCTCTCTCTGTCTCTCTCTTGCTTTCTTTCCTTCTTTCTCTCTGTCTCTCTCTCTGTCTGTCTCTGTCTCTCTGTCTCTATCTGTCTGTCTGTCTCCCTGTCTGTCTGTCTGTCTCTCTCTCTCTCTCTGTCCCTGTCTCTCTCTCTCTGTCCCTGTCTCTCTATGACTTCCTGGATCTCTATTGGTTGTGTGCATAGTATTGTGATATACGCAAAGCATTGTTTCTTGAAACAGCAATTAGCTGATGAGTGTTAGCTAAAACAGTTAGTCTACTTTCACTGCAACTAACAATTGATAATATTAATTACATAGCAGGATGGAAAGAAGTACTATTAGTTGCTATATGGAATTGGGAATTGTAGTAGCAGTATTAGCGGAAGTAGTGGAAGTAGCAGTAGTAGTTGCACTAGTAATGGAAGTGGGAGAGATATAAATGGTAGTGGTAACAGTGGTAGCAATAGTAGTAGAAACATCAGTAGAAGTATTGATAGTAGTGATAAGGATGATGATGATGATGACAACGACGACGACGATGATGATGATGATGTTGTTGATGATGATGATAGTCATAATAATATTTATATGTCTGTTTTGTGCAATAACATCAATCAGGAGACGACCTATCGCAGCCTAAGACTAAATGACGGTTTACATAATTATGTCCACTGAGCAGAAAACAGTCCAATTAATTAGTCTGTTCAGTGGCGTCACTAGGGTTGGTGTCACCCAGTGTGGAAACTTATGGTGGCACCCCATGTACACCCTCCCTTTCCAGACCAAGCAGAATTCTTAATGATTTTTGTTCTAATGTTAGGCCTACCCGTAAATCATAATTCCTGTATATAACAGAATGTAATGGTAAAAATAGTGATATTAACAACTAGCAGAATGAAAATATTACAAAATGCATATTTTGTTTATTTTATTTCTTATTTTAATCATTTACCATCAGGTCATCAGTTACATCATTAAAATCAAATGAGCAAATATTGGTGGACTGTGGATGGCAATAAAGGTGTCTGCAACCTCTTTATAAAATAATGTTTAAAGAATACAGAAAATTATATTATAATTTATAATAACTACAGATTGGCAAATTTTATATAATAAGGAAAAATCATTGGAAATTTTGTCTGATTAGCCTATTTATTAAAACATTGTAATATAAA